>CM060948.1:99066418-99288918 GCA_030765055.1 Mantis religiosa | reverse complement strand
CAACACCTCACAAACTTCCAGCTTTTATATTATGCAAAGAGATGATAATATTAGATATTTTGGAAATGGCTGATGCCTGAAGAAAACATTAAAGGGAGTTCTGTGCGTTAATGGTACATGCGTTATTTATGAAATCTCATTTTAACGGTCTCATGAATGACCAATTTCATAATCTCACAATAATTTCGAATGAAGGGTGAGGGTACTATCAGAATATTCAAGATATGTTTTCTTCGTTTGTAGTAAAATGCTATAAATATAGGATATTTGATCACAATATTTTCAATTTTATATAAGGTAAAAATGATGAAAAGGCTCCAGGAAAGGGGTAGTTGGAAGTGGGGACATTTTCTTACAGACCTTCTGGTCATATATCCGTAAGATATTGCATTAAATATCCAGTTCCTTGTCAACAAGCTACTCAAACACATGCATCGAAGCTTTTGCGGTTAGAACCATCACTTTTTTTTTTTTTTTTTTTGGTAGGATGCAAAGTCAGTTATACTGGCCGCGCCATGGCTCAGTGGTTAGACCGCTTGGCTCTAACCAAGGCGGCCCGGGTTCGATCCCAGGTGACCGCAAAGTGAGATTTGTGGTGGACAACATGGCGGTGGGGCGGGTTTTCTCCGGGATCTCCGGTTTCCCCCGCCATCTCATTCCACCGGTGCTCCATCTTCATCCCATGTATCTCCGCCTGCAGTGCCGTATATAGTAAAAGCGGGCGTTAAACTCTACACATTTCATTTACTTCAGTTATACCTTGTAGGTACTGAAGATTAGGATAATAATAATAATAATAATAATAATAATAATAATAATAATAATAATAATAATAATAATAATAATAATAATAATAATAATAATAATAATAATAATAATAATAATAATAATAATAATAATAATAATAATAATAATAATAATAATAATAATGATAATGATAATGATAATGATAATGATAATGATAATGATAATGATAATGATAATAATAATAATAATAATAATAATAATAATAATAATAATAATAATAATAATAATAATAATAATAATAATAATAATAATAATAATAATAATAATAATAATAATAATAATAATAATAATAATAATAATAATAATAATAATAATAATAATAATAATAATAATAATAATAATAATAATAATAATAATAATAATAATAATAATAATAATAATAATAATAATAATTTAGTGATATGGTTTTTACTAAGCCATATGGATGACAAAAGCTAATTTAAAATTAACCAATGCCACAATGCACAAAAAATAGAATTGAAAATTTCTGATGCTAATAGTTGTGTTTATTATTCATATACATGTAAAAGAAGACATATAATCAAGAACAATTGAGTCAAACATCATGTATCTACATAAGGTACTAAATAAACAATGCCTAGATAGAATGTGCAATATATAGAATTGCTACAATCAAATTTGCTATGCTGGCTTAACTATTAATTTAACTATTTTCTAACAGGACTAAACTAAATAAATGTATTCTGAGTATATATGCATAAGAATACATTAGATAAAACACAATTGTGTCAAACAGCATAAATGTATATAACCTACCACATGAATAATGGCTAAATAGAAACTTTAATAAATGGAATTGCTTCAATCAGATTTGCCTATGGTGGCTTTAGTACTATTATTACTATGTTCTAACAGGCTTAAACTTAATAACTGTATTATTCATGTATAAGAAGATATATGATTATATATTAAGTGAAACATCATGTATGTGTATGTGCTGCAACATGGACCATGGCTAGATAGAATCTACAATGTATGGAACTGATTCAATCGGATTTGCCCATAGCGGCTTTAGTACAATTTTTACTATTTTCCAACAGGTTTAAACTAAATAAAGTGTATGACATAATTTATAATGAAATAGAATCTTAAAATACATTTTACAACAAGATGGATATAATGGCTGACACAAACATCTAGGAGAGGTCAGAATACCTAGAGTATCAATTGTCAGACACTGGTTCTGCAAAAACATGAGTTTCATATTTGCATAATTCGAAACTAAGTTTGCGCTACAAATTGTACAGGAAAGTGAGCGCAAGCTTTATGTCAGACAGCAGTAATGCTTATTAACACATCACACATTCACTTTTAATATAAGCCAAAAAATAAATATTTTAATTTCGTAACCTAAAATACAATTGATCAAACTGCGTAAGCTTTCACGGCCGGTGTCATAATATAAAAACTGATTATCCGGGCTTGTGGGCCGTGGTCTAGTTAGGAATCTCCTTCCAGAAGTTTCGTCCAAAGCTGCGTCGAACATCCTCAGTGGCGTTGCCTTAACTCTCTCGTAGTCTCGGCGATGACTGACACGGAGCCCTTTTTTTAACAAGAAAGAGAACAGGACAGGAGGAGAGAAAGAAAAAGTCAACAAGAGAAGTTCAGGAAAATAAAGGGGAGAAGGTCAGGTAGGTAGCTGAGTTCCGCAAAAGCACCTCCGTTAGTGGCGGTTGATGCTCCTGCGCTCGGAAAAGAGGCGCAGGTCCGGTTGGCTTACCAGGGTCCGTATCAGATGTGTCCAGTTGGACGCTTGTCAATCTGGAGTGGAGAAGATCAATTTGTTGTGAAGTTCTGTGAAGTCTTGGATGAATGTCTCGGTGTCGAAGGAGGAGTTTGCAAATGCAAACTGTAGATCTCCTTGTTTTTGGTGTATGAGGTCCAGAAGTTGCTGGTGCTGTGTTGTGGTCTTGGAGATCTCAGTGACTTGCTCCTGCAGTGCAGTGAGTAGCCGTGTGAGGGTAGAGATCCGGTCTTGTGCTGCTGTATTGTGTTTGTTAAGGTGTTCTGATGTAGATTGAAAATGGTTGTCCAGTGCTGTCGAAATTGTCGTGAAGTTGGAACAGGTGGTTTCTGCTGTGGTCCGTGTCTTTGGCAAGTCCGGGCGTATGTCAGTAAGTAGATCGGTCTGTGAAGTGATGTCATCTAGTCGCGTCGATAGTTTAAGAAGAGCTTCACTGGCGGCTTCTTGGTGAGTGTTGGCGGCGGTGACAGCGTCCTCCAAATTTCCCAGTCGGGTGGTGACGTTCAGGGCCTCTGAGTGGAGGTCTTGTATCTCCTCCGTGGGGGATCTGGGTGAAACTGCGGCTGCGAAGTTTTCTTCTAGGCGTCTGAGGCGAGTGTTGGTCTGCCGAAGTTCTAGCCGGAGCTCTTGAAGAAGAAGTAGTACTTCCGGTGATGTGACGCACTCGGCAGAGCTGGGTGCTGTCCGTCTAACACTCGTCTCGCCTAGGCGGGGGTACAGAGGGCACTGCGCTTGCCCAGTGAAGTGGCCTGTACAACAGCACGTAGTGCAGTACCGGCGGCACCGGCGAAGGTCATGGCTCCTGCACTCCGACGTTAGAGAAGGGCTGCCACAGTAGTGGCATCTCGGCGGGTCAGTGCAGTTGGCGGCGTTGTGTCCAAATGCACAGCACCTTCGGCAGGGGAAGTGCTGCTGAAGCTTACTCGTCTCAATTTTCAGGCATTGCCCTAACAAAGTCAGCCCGGTCCTCAGGGCGGCGTTGCGTTCCCATGAAGTGCAGCCGGACTGGTGTAGTGGGGCCCCTCCGAGACATGATCCTGGTGGCTCTCATGACTGAGGGCCATCTCTGTGAAGCAGTGGAGAAGATGAACCTCGTAGGTAGGTCTCGAGGTGCCGCGACGATGACTGCGGTGTGTGCTGATACTGGGTCTGCCGGCTAGTGTTGAATGGAGGCGTCGGCGGAAGTGTTAGAAGGTGATAGCAGCTGGTTGGGACGGCCTGCAGGTGGCTGCACGGTTGCTGCAACTGGTGGCTCAGCTGTACTGCAGCGAGCAAGTGCTGGTTGAGGTTGTGGTGAGCTTGACGCCTGTGTTGCGTCAAGGCCTGCTGGAGTTGTTGGCCTCTGGGGGGAGGCACTGGCTCAGAACTTCCCGTGCAGTTCTTCAGGCGTCTCCCCCTCCACTGCCGGCAGCAGCAGAGAGGCTGGAGACGACGCCCGAGAGTTGGCGGCTGAGAGCTGCGGCGGAACTGCTGGCTGGTTGGGCTGCTTGTGCTGCTTAACGGCCCCGGCTTTTCTGCCTTTCTTGCCCGTTCTGCGACAAGGAGATGACGAAACGAGTCGAGAGTCGAGACAGAGAGTGAGTCGAACGACACGGAGCCCTTTGGCTTCACGGTCTTCCTATGTTTGACGCGGGTGGGCGGAGCTAGTTCCTGGTTGCTCCGGTCTTCTGTTATTGGTCCGGCTGCTGCGGGGGATGGGTGGTTGCTTTTATTGTCTATGCTAGATGTTGTGGCTGAGGCAGTTGGCGGCGTATGGTCCTGGATTTGTTGATGGTCCGGTTTCCTGCGTGCTTTTTATAATGCTGGATGCCAGGCTTTATTTAGGCGTTTAGTTTCTTCCTTTCTATTGAAGTTGTTGTTATGTTTGAAGATCTCTATAGCTTCTCGACTTAAACGGGTGTAATAATGTACAGTGGAAGAAAGGACAGCTGTGTTAGAATACTGAATAATATGTTCCCCTGGTGTTAGTAATACGTGTTCTGCGACTTAAGACTTTTCAGTTTGTCCCAAAAGGCAGCACCTCTTCTGCAGGTGTTTAACGAATTCCCTGTTCATGGGGCTCTGTGTATATAGGGACCACTCAACGCACGGTAAACACACGCATTTCGGAACAGAAGAGGTGCTGCCGATTGGGACAAACCGAAAAGTCTGCACTCACAGAACACGCATTACCAACAGCAGGGGAACACATTATTCAGTAATCTAACACAGCTGTCCTTTCTTCCACAGTACATTATTACACCCGTTTAAGTCGAGAAGCTATAGAGATCTTCAAACTTAACAACAACTTCAATAGAAAGGAAGAAACCAAAGGCCTAAATGAAGCCTGGCATCCAGCATTTCAAAAAGCACGCAGGAAACCGGACCATCAACAAATCCAGGACCATACGCCGCCAACTGTCTCAGCCACAACATCAAGCATGGACAATAAAAGCAACAAACCGCAGAAGCCGAACCAATAACAGAAGAACGGAGCAACCAGGAACTAGCTCCGCCCACCCGCTCCAAACGTATAAAGACCGTGAAGCCAAAGGGCTCCGTGTAGGACTGACTCGACTGGAATCGGGAGAGTTCTTTCCTCGACTCATCTCGTCGCAAAATGGGCAAGAAACGCAGAAAAGCCGGGACCGTTAAGCAGCCTAGCCAACCAGCAGCTCCGCAACAGCTCTCAGCCGCCAGCTCTCGGGCGTCGTCTCCTGCCTCTCTGCTGCTTCCGGCAGTGGAGGGGGAGCCTCCTGATGAGCTGCACGGGAAGTTCTGGACCAGCGCCTCCTCCCGGAGGGCAACAACTGCTGCAGGCCTTGACGCAACACAGGCGTCAAGCTCACCCCAACCTCAACCAGCACTTGCTCGCAGTAGCCCAGCTGAGCCGCCAGTTGCGGCAATCGCCCAGCCACCTGCATATCGTCCCAACCAGCTGATGTCACCTTCCAACACTTCCGCCGACGCCTCCCTTCAACACCAGCCGGCAGTCCCAGTACCAGCACACACCGCAGTCATCGTCGTGGCACCTCGAAACCTACCTACGCGGTTCATCTTCTCCGCTGCTTCACAGAGATGGCCCTCAGTCTTGAGAGCCACCAGCATCACGTCTCGGAGGGGCCTCACTACACTCGTCCGGTTGCACTTCAACGAGGCAGGGGAACGCAACGCCGCCCTGAGAACCGGGCTGACCTTTTTAGGGCAATGCCCGAAAATCGAGCCGAGTAAGCTTCAGAAGCACTTCCCCTTCCGAATGTGCTGTGTATTTGGACACAACGCTGCCAACTACACTGAACCGCCGAGATGCCACTACTGTGGCAGCCCTTCACTAACGTCGGAGTGCAGGAGCCATGACCTTCGCCGGCGCCGCCGGTACTGCGCTACGTGCTGTTGTACAGGCCACTTCACTGGGCAAGCGCAGTGCCCTCTGTACCCTCACCTAGGCGAGAGGAGCGTTAGACGGACAGCACCCAGCTCTGCCGAGCGCGTCACATCACCAGAAGTACTACTTCTCCCTCAAGAGCTCCGGGAAAAACTCCGGCAGACCAACACTCTCCTCAGACGCCTAGAAGAAAACTTCGCTGCCGCAGCTTCACCCAGATCCCCCACGGAGGAGATACAGGACCTCCACTCAGAGACCCTGAATATCACCACCCGACTGGGAAACTTGGAGGACGCTGTCACCGCCGCCAACACTCACCAAGAAGCCGCCAGTGAAGCTCTTCTCAAACTATCGACGCGACTAGATGACATCACTTCACAGGACGATCTACTTACTGACATACGCTCGGACTTGGAAAAGACACGGCCAACAGCAGAAACCACCTGTTCCAACTTCACGACAATTTCGACAGCACTGGACAACCACTTTCAATCTACATCAGAACACCTTAACAAACACAATATGGCAGCACACCTCGACCATCACACAGCAACTCGCAGCACTTCAAGATCAACTGACACAAATCACCGAGACCACAACCGCTCAACAGAAGATACTCAAAAAACTGGAAGTGAACTACAGCACCAGCCTTACCACCCAGAACTGCATGCAGCAAACCCTCGAAAAGCTCCATACCAAACAATATAATATCCAGTTTGCAATCGCCAACTCCTCTTTTGACCCTGAAACAATTTCAGAGTACTTCCTCGAACTACGAGGCTCCACTGACTCCATACGCAGCAGCATGAACTCACAGATAGCCACAGCGCCCGACACTTCTCACGGACACAGACGCCGCCAGGTGTCGCATGCCCGCCAAAGCACCAGTGGTGCACTCTAAATATGAATAATAAATGAACTTAACTCCATTCTTTCCATTCCTATCACTCCTTTCAATCTTCACCTTGAGCCTCTGTGCTATGGTCAGGGCCTAGTGTCATGGCAATAGCCAGATAAAACCACGATTCCTGCGCCCTTCCTTGCGCGCAGTTAGCATTTACCGAAACTAATGGAGGTGCTTCTGCGGAACTCCACTATCTCTTTTACTTCCCTTCTTATCTCTTTTACTTCCTATTTAAAAAAAAGGCTCCGTGTCAGTCATCGCCGAAATTACGAGAGAGTTAAGGCAACGCCACTGAGGATGTTCGAAGCAGCTTCGGACGAAGCGTCTGGAAGGAGATTCCTAACTAGACCACGGCCTACAAACCCGGATAATCAGTTTTTATTCTAAAATACAATTACTACAATACGGTTCTTGAAAGTACCTGTGCACATTTTACGTTGTTTATTTCGAAGACAGTGATTCAATTTTATTTTATGCTTCATATTCCTCATCATAACTTGCAGTATGTCCAAACGGTTTTGACTTTTGTGCATACAAATTACAGATTTCATATTTAATGGAATTATAAGTCATGGGTATATCACTTCAAACGTTAATTGCAATGAAAAAGTAGACACATCTTAAACGTATGATTCACATGGCTGTATCCTATGGACATTAAACCTCAAATGTAAATTATTAAAATAAACACATTAAAATTTTGATAAAAAATAACCAGTCTCGCTCTTCAGCTTGCATACACCACTTGATAGACAGATGCACATGACTTTAAAAGAAATTCAACCATGTGGATTATTTAAAGCAAAATATTTCTTGTTTTACAAAGTACACACTACTTTTCATTTGTGGCGTATCGTATTACACAGACTAACTTTGTAGGATCCGTACGTATTTCAATTTCTGAGCTTTGTATTTCACAACTCCAAATGATTAAATTAAAGTAATGCCTTCCATTCTATTTACTATCCTGATTTCCTCTTCATTTTCGTTGCAACAAATTTAATTTTGTATTAGTATGAGTGTTGTACTAACTTATAAAATATATATTCCTGTTTTCTTAGAACCTAGCAGAAATGTGATAAAGTGAACCCTGTTAAATATAAATTACACAACAGTTAATTGTTCCCTGAACTTCAAGACACAATTACACTGAAGCTAACAGATATCACATCAACCAGCCTGACAATACACTCTCTCCTCCTTGGTTCTGCAATTTCTGGTGGCACCATTGGTGTAAGCTTGCACCTCCATTTTCATCAACTTTATTAGCGGCCAGCACATCCTTCCATCTTTAATTTTAGATTTTTCCATACTTTATTCATATTCAGTCCATGGATTATGTTGGAGACATTTCTAATCAGTATAATCGCGCTTGTTCCTTCTTCAGTTCCTGTTTTCTTACTGCATTATTATCTTTGCTCTGAAACAGATACAGAATTTGCTTTTGTTTATTTATAATCTGCAGTATTTATATGGTTAAAACTATAACCTATATTTATCTAACTAAACTCTCGGTGGTACATACATCAAGAGGCATAGAACTGATAAGCATTGTTTAGCAGCCCAAATCTAAGCTTTATGACTATAATTCGACAAGTTTTTCATTTGATAGTCAACATGAAAAATTCAATGCCATGGCCGGGATTTGAACCACGGATCTCCTGGTTTCCCTACATTCGCTCTTACCCTTTGAGCTACCATTGCCAGTATGCCGTCTTGACATTAAATTCTCCATTTGACTCATATATTTCCCCGGTAGACCACTAGGGGCTCTCGCACCCGATGCACCGTTTGTGGCGACTTACTATCGTAAGTACTTGAGTCCCAGGCTTCATCATTTAATTCTTATTATTTTAGTTAATTGGTGGAAATTAATCATTTCCTCACACTAGCCGTATATAGGACAAGGTTTTTGATAGAGTCAACATGAAAAATTCAATGCCATGGCCGGGATTTGAACCAAGGATCTCCTGGTTTCCGTCCAGTCGCAAAACAAATATTGAATGTACTGGAATTTGAAGATTAGCCGTAACTGTCCGTGTTTTCTGCAACGCGTGGTTGAGAAAATTCAAAACGGCAATACGATGGAATGTTCAGAGTGTTTACTTGTGTTATTGGTTATCTGGATTCCTGAAATTATACAAGTTAATAAATGTTATTTGTGAAAGAGGCTTTTTCAAACATTTGTAACGTTTTTCCATGCTATTTTTAAATTCTTAAGATATAAATCGTACCTAATCTGAAAAGGACCCTGATAGTAACCAGCATATAAATGAGTTAAATAGCAAAAACTGTCAAAAGCGGCGTATTTATTCCTGGATATTGCTAAAATTTAATCCAACAGTTAGGTGAAAAAATTCCCTCGATAAATGTAGCAGTGTGGCATCTATGTGCATAATTATGCAATTTCATCCTTTGCAAATGTATCTGAGTTCTTTGCCCTTATTTATGTTTTGAACAGCTTTTTTAGTTCATCATGTTCTCTGATATAAATTACCTGTTGTGTCAGAAACAATTAAACACAACTAAACTAAATTTTACAATGCCAAAATAATATCTAACTGTTGTAATGGATGTACTTTGGTATTAGTAACTTGGAATCTTATCTTTTCAAATAATTGCATGAAAAGCTACATTAAAGGCCACAGTAGTTCAGCACCACAATCAGACCTTTCTTAGTAAACAGTCCTGTTATTTAAAATTAGAATAATGAATTTAAAGGACATGATTTTGCTTTCTTAATACCATAACTCTGTGTTTATTTAAATAGATCCCGATAAAATGGATCAAAAACTCAGCAGAATTCACTCTCGTATAACGGGCTTTTGGTCTCCTCTTAAACACAGTTATATTTTAATACAATGGTAAATCCTAAAGCGAAGTATTTTCTACACAGACTGTTATAAATTTCGCTGATGTAACTATTTGGGAGGGAAAGGAACAAAACATTTTAATGCCTTCCTTCCAGCGTCATCCTAGCCTTTCCACTCATTTGGTATATATTTTTAATTTTCAATTGGAGCTTAAATATAAAGAATTAGCTGTACAATAAACCCTATCCATGTGATAAGTGGTTCAAAATATTTGAAGTATTGTGGACATCTCATAAAAGGTTTGCACGTTGGATCTCTTAAAAATTCTGAATTAAGGGAGCGTAGGCTTTCACGGCCAGAGTCAGTATAACTACGAGTTATTTCCGGGCTGTTATGCCGTGGTCTGCTGGAGTTGGATTTTCCAAACGTTTCGTCCACAACTATGGTGGACATCTTCAGTGGCGTGTTCGTGGTCGTGGTCATAGTCCGCTGGAGGTCGCTCGGCCTATAGATATTGCAGCTGAGACAGTCAACACTTCAGACAATACTCGAACTTCTCCGAGGAGAATACGACAACGACCACACCAATGAAGATGTCTACCATAGTTGTGGACGAAACGTCTGGAAAATCCAACTCCAGCAGACCACGGCATAACAGCCCGGAAATAATTCTTAGTTATATAATTCTGAATTAATTCCGAAGCAGGAAACAGACTGAATATTTGAACATGTACCATGGGAAGATAAAATACATTATCCGAGACGGAAGCAAATAGAGTGGAAGAAGAGGACATACTACAAGATAAGCCTCTGATATTGAAAATAATCTCAGATGGAACCTAAACACCGTTTGAACTTTTAAAGAGTCTTTCAAGAAGAGTGTCCTATCTTTGAACTTGCATAAAATATTACTATACATAACTGAGTTTTATTTTTTTTCTACTTTGGAACGTAATTAGTCATTAGGTGTGGAAGAGAACATCAGTTAACAGATCGCCGCGACTTCGTTTGGTCGCACATATACGGTTGACCTAATTTTCAACGACAGAAGAACGTAAATTAGGTAATACTTCATGAATAACACACGTGATGTTATCCATAAGGTTATTTATTGTTTCTGGCTTGTTGCCATAAACTTGAGATTTAACATAACCCCACAACAAGTAATCCAACGGCGTTAAATCACATGATCTTGGGGGCCAGTTAACATGATCACCACACGATATGATGAAATCTCCGAACTTTTCCTTCAAAACATCGATTGTTTCGAGACGAGAATGAAATGTAATCTTGCTGGAACAAGATGTTTCTGAGGTCCATAACAACCAATTGAAGCCAAAAATAGTCTCTTATAAGAACCCAGTGTCACGAAATATACGAAAGGTTTGGCGAACAGATGATCCAATTTGATAATAAAGTTTCACCATTTCAACGCGTTGCTGAATGATGTAACTTTCCATGGCTCTATGCCAATAACAACTGTAACCACATGAATAAAATGACTGCTGTAACTCAATAACAACGGTAGCTATCACAGGTTTTAGATAGGACACGGTTGTTGATAGCCCTTAAGGTTATATATCCTGATTAATTTCAATCAAATAAACTGCCGCAACTCTTATAAATGGCACGGAATTCATTTATGGATGTAAAAAAGAGAGAAGCATTAGACAAATGGCAAACATATTATCTGGCACTTGTATATAAAAAGGCAGGAAGGGAGAAATTAAGAAACTGCAGAGAATTAGCAATTATACCATAATTCATAAGGCTGTGCAACTTATCACTTCCTTAATTATTTATTTTATACTTTTAATGAGGATACTTTGCTATTTCGTTTTAAAAAGCAATATGAATTTTCTTTTAACTTAAGCTATAGGAAGATAAAAAGTTTTATTTAAAATGTTATGGCATTCTAGCAAGCCCGAAGTTTTTAATCAGCATTTTCAGCATTACTTAATATCTTGTTTAAGTAAAAACGATTTTTCGTTGTGAAAGAATATAATATGAAACATAGAGTTAATATGGCGAATCTATTCCTTTTCTTGAGAGTACATGTTATTGCATTGCAGATATTAATCTCTATTTTATTTGATCTTTAATAACAGGAAGAGACACAGTTACATTTAGTATTTAATGGCACTCTAATAAGCATTAAGTTTTACCCAGCATTTTAAGCTTTACTTAATAACTTCAGGTAAAAACTGCGTGTTACTGTCTAACAATATTATGTAAAACATATCATTAATATGGCGATATAATTTCAAAATCCATTGATTTAAATAAAGTTGCTGAATATCTTAAGGGCACTGGTGGTTATTTTTACCCAGACAAGGCTAATTTTTACCAATATGAAAATTTGAATATATAGAAAATTAAACATTATCAGAAATTGAAATTCGGTATGATTACTACATAAGTATGTGTGCATTTAAATACTGTATAATATTTAAATTACGTTCACACAGATCCATGCTAAAGGTGCATAAATCACACCGTGTATCCTGAAAAAAATATTGCACCCCATATTTCAGGTGCACTTTACTTGTCGGAATTTAAAGCTACATGCACCAAGTTACATTATAAATAACCTAAGATACAGTTTTATAATATCGGCTAAATGAAAATTACATATAGTTTATACTGTGCACATTAAAAAGTAATTAGTTTTGAGTAAAAAAAATATAGAATATTTTCAAGGACTGAACATTTGTTTTCATTTGCTTTATAAATCACATGAATATAAGTCTTAGCCGAATGTGTTTAAGGAACATTGAAAAATAGCCAATACAAATTTTGTATCAATATATGTTATAGTTTTTGAGAAACATGCACATAAAATATGAAAAATCAAGGTTTTGGGAAATCAGGATCATAGGTTACGCACACTTCTCAGGAAGGGGGCTTATCATTACGCCGCCAACTTTTAATTGACGAATTAAAGGACTTTAATACCAGCTGACAACCTATGTTATATATATCATTTGAAGGCTGAAGAATTACATGATTTTTAACATTAAAAACAAAAAAATTGATTTTTTGGAACCTATCGACTTCCCAGTGCCCTTAAATCCTTAAATCCTTCTAGATCCTTCTAGATCATTATCTGTGTAGTGCTAGAAAGTGTGTATGAAGGATGTTGGTTTAGGAAAATATTAATGGTCAGCTGTGATACTCCTTTAAGCCAGGAAAACTGATACATAAGCCATAAGAATGAATGATTAATACTCATATGTTTCTTAAACTCAGATCACCAATTGAGAAAACTGGTTAATAATAAATGAAAAGAAACAAACATAAATCAAGGGTACCTTTTCAGGAAAGAAAAACTCAAGACAATTAAAATTTTCTATACCTTATATATTTTTATTTCTAGAATATCCTCTAAACAGGTAACTAAATTTGGGCAAACCAGTTTAAGAACAATTATTATACTACTTGAGTCACCTGCCTCTATTTAGTTTTAAATTTATGCAACGTGCTAGGCGACATATGTGTCTTATACCTTTCATGAATGCCTTCTAATGAAAGGGTAGATAACTCAATGTCTAAGCGTTGTATGGGATAGAAAACAATCACTGCACCAGGTGAGTCAGCTGCCGCTACCTATTCTTATCTATGCAGCATGCAGTTTATGGTCTGATTTGAAAGCATTGGCGCTCTTAGCACAAAAGCCGCTATTGCAGCTCTGCCCTTCTATTCGGTAATATACGACCCAGCATTAATATTTAGAAGCCTGAATGTGGACCAAGAAGCTAAGAAAAGCTTAAGTAAACGACGGTTTTATATGCATATATGTAATATATGTAATATGTAGTATATGTTTTCCCAAAGAGCGACTTAGAATACATGGCAGCTGACGTAGATGTTCGTTGCGGGAATAGCGTGATGCAAAAGTTAGGTTCGAAACCACCTTACATTGTTTTGGTTTTTTTCTTTTTTATCTTCCGCCTAGTCATTATGGCCTGTACTTTAGTTACTAATTTATTTGTTTTTGCTACTGGTTCTTGTGTGAGCCAAAGACACAGAAATGACAGTCCGATACCTAGGGATCATGCTTAGCTTTGTGACCCTTTATACTCTGTATCGTATCTGGTGTTGTAAACCATGTTACGCAGATAGCATTCGTTTTAAGAGTATGTCAACGAAAATAGATCAAGTAGTTTTTGTTTCACGATTAAATCCCATGTTTCACTTCTTCTTATCAAAAAGGAGTCATGAACGTGTTAAGTTCTCGGTTAGACAGAAACACAAATTGTCAAAGATTACCTATGGAATTCATCAAAGCAGTAAATGTTCAAAATGACGACCCCCGTCAGTATTTCAAAGATCTCAAGAATTGAATACCTAGATAATATACGCCAAGCATCGACACAGGCACAAATAGCTAAAGCTACTTTGCATTTGAGAAATGTTTGAAGCTTAATACCTACCATAATAAAATATCTACAACGAACTATAAATTTATATGTATCTGCCTGCGGAAAACATGGTGATTATTGTATTTCGTAAACACGTATAATTTATAAACTGTATATGAAGTTATAGGTCACAATTATAGGTCACATGAGATAATATAAAGGGTAATAAAATTTTTGAGCCGAATACGAAGGATTTGAACCAAACTTCAGAGGCAAAGTGATGTACTAGCCTGTGGACTAGCCACTTAGCCAATGCTATCTTGAGAGTAGAAGTTTCTCTACGAATAAGTAACGCAGAACTTAGAACCCACCTCGGCACTTTACACGCTTTTTGCAGCTTCATACAGAGGTTTGAGCTCGCTTGCTCAGCGTATATAAAAACTACATTTGCCATTACAATAAATTTATGTGCCAAAAACCACCATAATTTGTGACAGAACCGCAAACAATCTACCTAATCTTTAGCAGTTTTTGAGGTAGCTGTATAACGACAACACGTGTTGGCTGAAGATTTAAATCCAATTGGTCCCATTGTGTAGATCTGTCATTTTGTGTTGCAATGTTATTATCAACTGTTGCATGTGATAGGTTGTTATTTCAGGGACGTGTTTAAAGGTGTGTGTAACTGTACGTTAATGAATAAAAGTTTGTAAACTCGCCTAAAATTAATACTGCCTCTCTCTGTGTCTGGGTATGATGTTTTTGGAAACGACATATATAGTGACCGTTTCCTGTCCCATATAACACTTATGCACTGATTTACCTACCCCTTCTCTATAAATAGTTCTGCAAACCATCCAGTAGAGGGCATTCAAGAAAGGCCTAAGTCACACACGTCGCTTAGCACGTTGCATAAATTCAAAAATAAATAGGGGCAGTTGACTCACCTGCTATATGTCGATTCCAGAAACATCATTCCCAGACATAGATTGCTCCATTAGCAGTTTGAGGCGAGTTTGTGAACAATTATTCATTAGCGTACATTCACACATATAACTTTAAGCACGTCCCTGAAAGAACAACCTATCACATGCATCAGTTGACAATAACTTTGGAGCACAAAATGGCAGATCTACACAGAGGACCAATTGGACTTAAATCTTCAGCCAACACGTGTTTTCGTTGTACAGCTATGCCAAAAAATGCTGTGAATTAGATAGATAGTTTTCGCTTCTGTCACAAATTACGCCAGAAGCTCATTCAGTAATTGTAATGGTGGATGTAGTTTTTTTAATTGCGTTAAAACTACCAAAACCAGCTCAAAACTCTATATGAAGCTGTAAAAGGCGTGTTAGATCCGAGGTGGGAGTCCGAAGTCTGCGTTTACATATTCGTATAGAAACCCCAGCTCGCAGGGTAGCGTTGGCTAAATGGTATTATACAGGATACCTCCCCCCTCTGCCACTACAAGTGGGGTTCAAATCCTTTGGGTTTAACTCAGAAAATTTATTATTTTTTGTTTTACTTCCTGTGGCCTTAATTTGATATTGTGATACAAATAACATTTTTATAATATTAAACGTGTTTATGAAATACAACAGTCACCATATTTTCCACTGGCAGATATATATATCAGATATATATATATATATATATATATATATATATATATATATATATATATATATATATATATATAAATTTATAGTTCTTAGAAAATATTTTATTTATTTCGGCATTGTGCTTGACCCATTCAACGAAGTTTCAAACACTTCACAAATGCAAAGTGCCTTTAGCGTCAATGTTTGGAATAAATGAACGCTTCGTTATCTAGGTATTCATTATTTGAAACCTTTCAAATACGATCGGCGGTTGTTATTTTGAGCATCTACTGCGTTGATGAAATCCACACTCTTTGGCAATTTATTTTTCTCATTAACCGAGAACTTAAACCGTTCACAACTCTTTTGTCAGTAGATGAAACATAAGATTTAAGAATAAAACAAAAACTATTAAATTTAATGCCGTTGACATGTTCCTAAAAATGAAAGCTAACTACTTAACATGGTTTACAACACTAGATACGGTACAGATTATAAATGGTCACAAAGCTAATGATCCCTAATAATCAGATTGTCATTCTAGTGTCTTTGGTTCACAAGAAAACCAATAGCAGCAATAAATAAATTAATAAATAGAATACCGACAATACAAGAAAACAAAAGCAATGTGACGTCATTTCGAACCTAGCCCTTGCTCACCATATGCCCACAGCTAACCATCATCTCGATCAGCTGCCACGTATTCTATGTCGCTCTTTGGGAGAACATTCGTTTATCACCTTGCTAGTATTATATGCATGAAAAATCATCATTTATTAAAGATTTTCGCAGCTTCTTGGTCCTCATTCAGGGCTGTAAGTACCTGTTTGCGTATATTATGGAACAGAAAGACAGAGCTGCAAAATAACAGCTTTTGTGCTAAAAGGGTCAATGTTTTCACATTAGAGTAAACTGCGGGTGTCACAGATAAGAGTAAATAGTGGCAGCTGACTCACCTGGTATATAATTATACTATAACAAACTAATAACAAAGATGGCACTTGTAGACATTTCGGATTTCTAAAAGTATAACTATTGCTTGACAAGTACCAAATAAATTTAAAAAAAACCATTTGCATTCGGCTTTTAACACTCCATCACTGAGGATCTCTATTCCAACCTCCGAGGTTGAAAATGGAATCAACAGCGTCCTCAACAAATAAAAAAGTAAGTGGCGGGGTGTCAACAGTTGATCACAAATGGTCTTTTTATTCAATTAATTTGTACGTCACTGTTATTACATTTCTCCAAACACACACAATTGACTACACAAATGTTCAGTAAATCCTGAGTACCTGGTAGAGCGATAAAAAGCATGTTCAACTCAAAAGCTGAGTTTTCACATTAAATAATATGTATACTAAATACACAAATAAAAGCTTTGTCTTTATCTATACTATGGTTTCCCAGTTACTGTCTTGGGTAAACTGAAACGTGAATAAAATTAAAGGTTTACGTTACATTTTATATTACAAATTACATTAGGTTAAAATAATGTAATTCTTTGGAGAACTGATTCATAATAAAAGGAGGAATATTTTTATATCTTAGTTTGTTTCCTAATTCAAAAGTAAATTAATTTTTAACGTTAACCATTCATCTGGATGTCTTAGCAGCTGAGAAATATAAAACTACATTATGACTTTAAGGGAGCCTAATTCTTTGAGTTAAACAAATGCTGAAAACAAAGTAAAAATTACAGGACTTTGAAACGGTTTAAGTAGTTGTTTCAAGTTTATTTTTAATTAAAATTAGTAAAAGAATTATTATTTAAATGTTAGAATTACGTTAAGAAAATTTATTTTAAAAAATTACGATGTAATATAGAAAATTGAAAGAAGTTTAGTTGTCGTTATGGCAACGGCAGGACCATAAAACCTCATGCAACTGAAGCCATTCTTTCTTCTGAAAATGGACGTGAAAGTGTAAAGACGTATTTTGCGTGTATCTGCATTTCTGCAGAATTTGTGCTTCAGTATCTTCCATTGGAATGTGGAGAGTTATAAATGATTGCACAAGCTAATATACTAATCAACGTATATAAAGCATTGTAAAGTGTAACTAATTATGGAAAAGTTTCATATTAATTAAAATACCAATTTTTATAGAAGAAAGGAGGAACTACCATTTTATTTATAACCAAATTATCACTTCCCATCTGAGACGGCCCCTGAAAATAAGAGCTTATACGAATACCAGAGCAGCCGTGAAACTACTAGAATCCAGCAACTAGATCTTCAACAGCCCACCTCGGTAGTGTGGATGGTAGTGTGTCTGCCTCACGTTCAACAGGTCCCGAGTTGGAATCTCGGTAAGGCTTATTCCGGGGTCTTACCTTATCCTTCAAGACAAATTTCGGGTAGCTCTAAGCTCCATGGACCCCGGATACATTTGAGCATCGTTTCACCAATTTCATTCATCATGCATTATGAGTTAACGTTGGAGGACGAAAAAAAAAATCGTCAACGAGGTTTATCATCATCTTTTCATCCACAAGTTAATCACAGCAACTCGAAGTCGTTACAACGTAAAGTGACCCGAGACTTTAGTGCTGTTATCAGTAGGTATTTGTATTCAATATGATCCTTTGATACCAGTAATGCAGTAAATAAAGCTAAGAAGTCGAATCAAAATTTAAAAGATTAACACCAGTGCTGGAACTCAAATCACAAATGCTTCAGTTTCCAAGTCGAAAATTTAAGAAGAGCTGAAATGATGTCACGCTCGGAACATCACTTTTTATGTAACTTGTCCTAATTCAAGTCAGTCTCATTACTCCAAGGTTTCCTAGACTAAGTATTTATACTGTGCAAGTACCTTGCCTTTAGCTTCTGATTTAGCTTTAAAATCATAGGTTGTTGATATACATTATGGACAAACATTAGTGGAAATAAACTCGCTCTAATAGTGTGATTAAGGATAGGCAGATTTTAAAAAATTGGAGGGGCTTAGAAGACTTGATCAACTTTTTTGTAAGACGGAACACTGTACATGAAATGGTCTACAATGTAATTCAGGATAAATTAACTAGAGAAGGAATGCTAATGACGCGTGTTCCTCAGGGAAGTAAAATTATTATAGTTTATACGCCTAGAAATTCGAAGTTCATAAATTTATTTAATCGCTGTGGCAATGAATATTCCATATTAGGCTAAATTTCTTAAACTATTGCTTGGGTCTGCATAAGCTGCAATGATGGTTCACAGTTTACACCAAAATCTTGAATTTTATGCAAATGAACTACCTAACTCTTTTCCAGATTTACGTATGTTCAAAAAAGGTAATTATTTTGTATTCAACCTATTGCATAAATACCTTCTGCTGAGTAAGGGTACGTCTGTGAAGTCTTACTCTACACTTAAAGCTTGCAGAACTTCTCAAAGATTCTGGGATTTCACTAATGAAGTTGTACGCATGATCAAAGTTAAAGGTAACCACAATTCTAGGTTGAAAAAGCCACTATCGTAATTGAGCCCTATATGTACGTACTAAAGTTTAGTGCATTGAATATTACATATAGACAATGTTGAGCTTGTTGCCTTGTGCATCAAATGATGTGACGCCTCACCTGTTATTATGAAAATACATAAGGCATATATACTATTAAATGATCTAAAACTTCTATAACAGAGAGCGTATTATATTCATTTACAGTGCTTTTACCCAATTGGTCATAATATTGTACTTTGTTTTTAAATGCCATTTTGTTATATACTGTGGTAATCTAGCTCATGCAAGACATTGAGACTCTAACCTATATTCATTACAGGGAATTCTGCGATGCTTCATCTCTAAATGGCAACACACCAAAGGGTAACGGATATCTGTGTATCCTTCAAATATTACTAGTAACTTTAAATTTATAAACAATATTTTCTGAAACAGCCTATCAGTGGGGAGATATGTGAATATTGAAGACAATTGCCGGTGACAGGTGGCAACATTCTGAGGGCAGCATTAAGCACGAAAAAGCTAGTGGTAGTGAATTGAAGATCAAGAGCAAAAGCCACTTTTGCAGAAGTGGTGATAAATTTCTGCAGTAGATTGGCTGTGGTTTTACCAAAATAAAACGTAACGTCTGAAACGTGATTACCATACTTTTGGGGGATTTCAGCAATCCTTCATTTTATTAAAAATAAATGCATATATAGTTAGTTACTAACACTCCCCACATGGCAACCTTGGCCTTCGGGGTAACCTCACCCCACCAAGTGATGACCGGACCCATTTCTCAGGTGGAGGCACCCAGAGGGCGGTGTCCATTACCTCCGATGATAGGGTGATAGTGAAGATGGCGGTGAGGTGAGAGGACCTACAGTTTTTACCGTGGACTCCGAACCACGTTGGGCATAGGGGATACTTCACGTGTGCTAGACAGAGGTGAAGGCGTGGATAGGGCCGATAAATGCATATATTAATATTTATATATGGGTATATATTCTCCAAAAATAACTGCTATAGTTTTAATATTGAGGTCATAAAAATTACAATATACCTTCTTTCCTCCATAGTTTCATGTAGACATTTAAACATCCTATTTCATCCTGACCCCAAAACAGAAGCAATTCATATATCTCACAATCATAAATGTAGCGACTCCATTTGTAACTGGTCAATCTTATTTATTTATATCCTGCTACAGCATATGTACAGTCCGGTGCACGGAAACCTTCCGATATATGGAACAACTGTTTAGGTTGGTAAGAGAATGGCACCATGCCCCCAGTTCAAACCCCTGTCAGCGATAGGAAGGCGTGCGCCTGCCCTTTGTTTCGCGATCGCGGAGGTGAACCAGAAACCCAGACAGATTAAGCTACATTGAAACACATCATTCAGAATTAGTCTCATCGGACTTTTATATCAGCGGTTATTGATGATAGGAGCAGATTGTCCATCCTTTCCGAATAATGAACCTTCTCAGGTTTGTGCAGTTTTCTTGGGAAGGGAATGAGGAATGGGACAAGATTTATCTGTTTTATTATGTGTATCAGCTTGAACTCCACATTGCGCATATTTATTTCGAATGATCTCATTATATTACAAAATAATTTAAACCTGTAACTTTAAGTTCTATCTACACAAAATATACCGAGCATACTAAAGTACATTTTCGTCACGTAGACAAAAATAAGGGAAAACACAAAGACGGTAATATTCCAGTAATTATTCCACGAACACTCATAACCCACCCCTTGTCCTTCTGCCCGGATCCCGAGTTATGACACCAAGCCAATGAGTGACGCACAAACAAGAAGGTGGTGTTAACAGTCGTTTCACTAAGTTATATATATATATATATATATATATATATATATATATATATATATAAGCAACGAAACATCATGCAAAATTCCAAATTTTAATTTTAGCATGGTTGACTGCAAAAAGCGCTTTAAAATATATTATATTTTAGGTTGTTCAAAATAGATTAAGATTATTTAGTGAAAATGGCTTACACGTTAAAAATATGTCAATGGATTTTATACTCTAGCTCCAAATCTTCAAAATAAAGAGGAATCAGTAGATATTCTATTTGTCTACATACACCTAGTTCTTACCTTCATTTAAGCGCTCTTTGTTGCGCCGTACATCTCGCTCTCTATAGAAGATAGATTCCAAAACGCACGGATGTATACGAACAATACCAAGACATCAAAGATCAGGGTAACTGCAACAAAGAATATTAGTGTATTAATTTTATACGCTTCATACTAATTGTTAAATTAGTTGTTAAAAAGTGAAATAAAATGTAATGTTTTATCGATTATTTCTTTGAAAGTAGTAAGGATGATATCACAACTGCAGAACCCGTCGTAGCTCGCCTCGGTAGCGTAGATGGTAGTATGTCTGCCTCACGTTCAAGAGGCTCCGAGTTCGAATATCGGTCAGGGTGAGTTACCTGGATAAGGGTTTTTCCGGGGTTTTCCCTTATCCTTCAATACGAATGTTGGGTAACTCTAAGCTCCATGGACCCTGGACTCATTTGAGCACCATGTCACCCACTTCATTCCCCGTCCGATATGACTTAACGTTGGAGGACGTAAATTGAGAAACAAACGTCGTAAGCATTTAAATATACTCTTGTTTTTAGGCTTCAAAAGATTAGTTGGATGGAAAAATCGATATCACATTTATTAATAAACAGGGCAGGAACTTTGGACCCCAAAACATTGGAACGAGGCGGGTGAGGTTGCGCGACACTGACCTATGGAACCTCGCGATCTACTGCTGTCCTGATATACAGCCAGGTTTGAGGTGAGACTTCGAATATTGAAATGTGTGCTGCTTTAAAGGCGGTGGAAAAAGTTTGTGAACAGATAAATGAAGTTCCTGATCATACTAATAGTAATTGTGTTAAACAAAGACTTCAACGTGTTCTTAAAAAACAATCCATCTTATTCCAAACTGTGAAGTGCGAAATTGTTTCAATAGCAACACAATTCAAATATGAATTGTTTCAAGTATGCTCCAATGAGATCATGCGATGTAGAGAGACAATAGAGCAAGTCTCAAATTTGAGAATTTACGAATGTACGTAGTTGTACATTGCAATAAAATTAGTGACTATAATTAAAACTTATACATTCTTATTTCAATAGGGTTGTGTATCTGTTCACAAAAGAGAGAATGAATGAGCTTAGGGACTTTCTCATGTTAGTCAAGAGCCTCTGTCTGTTGTCGTCGACTGACTGCACGTACCCAAGTTCGGAATCAGGTGTAGTGTGCTCTACAGATGTCCTTCTCCCACCCTCAGTTCTTTGTAAATAAACCCAATTCTATTATCTCGGTGTAGCAAACTTATTAGGTTCGGTGTCTAAAGTTCTTGCACTGCAAATAAAATACATATGTACCACAGTTCTTAGGAGTATAGTTGTATATATATATATATATATGTGTGTGTGTGTGTGTGTGTGTGTGTGTGTGTGTGTATCTTATTGGTAGAATCTATCTCAAACTAGAACCTCCTTGGTGTAAACAATTGGGAGAGGCACTATAACGGCGGAGCTTCGTTAGGTCGCTGATTGGTAGAGCGAAATTCATAGGTGTTTATTGAGGTTGTTCCCACCGGTTTACAACAGGAATTTGCTAGCTTGAGGCAGCTCTAATAAATACCACTCAAAAGAATATAGTGGACCTATATAAACAAAGAAGCCTCAGATCTTCACTGCTGGACCCCCACACGCACACATACACACAGAGCGAGAGAGATTCTTTCTTGCTAAATATTAGTGTAGTAATTAAAATCCTAGAATATCTTATCCGTTAGCAACCATCTCATGGAAACGTTTCTGGTTACCACATCCACGTATATAAAATGCAATGAGAACAATAAAATACTATTCTACACTAGTTTTGAATAATCTGTTTTCAGCTAGACACGAAAGCAGATTATTAAAGAGCGAATTGGTGGAATTTCTATTTTCCGTAATATTTGATTCAGGAGATTCAGTTTCATACACATATTTTCTTTTCGTAGCTATCCAAATTTAATATCACTGGAATAAATACTTTTTGAGTTAATGTTTTCTATTAAAAATACCCCTTTACAAAACCCAACTTCTCCTATGAATCTTGACCGAAACATTTTTTTCGAAAGTCCTGCAGTATCATTTATTAGTAAATAAAACACCGAAATATTAAACATTTTCAATGCTTGCTTAATGAGATAATATAAAATAATGACCATAATAAACTTTAAAATGACGAATCTTTTGGTAAATGCAGCGTATATTTTATTTATTTTAAGAACAAATTAATGTGTAAATAATCCGATACTTCGTTTCTCATTGAAGAACCATAAAATTTCCATTTATTGAATTGGAAAAGACAGATTTTGAATGCAGCACGCTCCTTCAAAAATATAACGGCAGAAAATGTAACTTAAAGTAGTTTAAAGTAATTAAAAATAGCGGTTAATTAGAGTAGTGCATTATTTTAAAATAGCATTGCTTCTTATGGTTGGAAGTAGCTTGGTAGTTTGAAATGCCATGATAGATAAAATGAGGTTGATGCAACCGTTTTATTTTTTAAAGTGTGAATTTTTACACACGAAATAGAAATTTTCAGCTTTTTCTCGCGTTAAAGAAAGTAGCCACTGGAGTGAAAGGGGGTAATAAACGAAAGAAATAAACCCCAATATATTTCTCTAACTAGAAATTTCATATAATTAAATAAAAGAATTCTAAAGGAGATACCTTCTAGCCGTAGAATTTAAATACATAATTCATAAAATGCATTAATATATTGGTTAGAAGGTGTGTTAAGAATGAATCTTCTTAGGAGGTGATTCAATTAGCAAAGTATAATGGAAAATTCTGTTTAATCCAAGAGTGCATATATCAACACAAAACAATCAAGTAATATATAATAGCATTGTAATTCTATTCCTATTCCTTGCGTTTTTAAATGTTGTTCTCTGGCTTGAAATGCGAATGTGCCGTAATTAATTTGAAGGTGAACTTTGATACATATTAATTAAGAATAAGTATTATGTTAAATAAGTAAATAAGCTTACATTCACAAAAAGAACAAATCGAACACACGTGAGAAATATATTTTAATTCCAGCGACATCTAATTCCAAAGTAGAAACCCGAAGAAACGTTATTGACATTGGTTCAGGTAAAGAGAAGCCATAAACAGTTTATTAATACAGCCCTGTTGCTAAACAAACTGCTAAAGTACGAAATTCCTAATTTCTAATTACAATTGAAATTACACATTAGATTGTTTCAAAATCTTAAGTGACGTAACTTAATTTAAAATATAAAATTTCTTTTATATGAGTAATCATGGGTCTACAATGCTGAACATAAAATAAGCGAGGAATAAAAAATTGACTAACGCAATGCAATCCAGCGCGATACATAGCATTCTCTCTCGTAGGCCTCCGCCAGCTCCTCAGCAAAGGGAACTGGGATTGTTTCATCTGAAATAGATAAATATAATCAATCAAATAGTGTAGTAGAATATCAATCATAGGTTGTCAAATGCGCCAGTATTTTCATTAACTAAATAGCCAATTAAAACAGTATTTGTATTTGCTTGTTCCAGATTTGTATGTGAGTGGGTGCCTCAAAAGAGTAACATCTCACACATATAATAATGAGTAAAAGCTTCACTATATTAACACAATATTGGAGGAAGGGGGTTACAAGGGAAATTAAAAAGAATTTTAAATATGCTCTAAATTCTTGCACTTATGATTAATTAAAGTTGTATAAATTACCATCTTCCTCCAGATCACCTGGGATTACAGTGAACTTAGCAGAAGTGCAAACTGGAATGGAGAAATTTATAGATAAGTAGGTGCTACAATTAAATTACAGTTAAGGATTATTACACAAACTTTACTAAGGCGAAATTAAGGCCTGATATTACTATTGAAGTATCTACAAAATACATGCATTACTTCAGAAATTATTTAAGGTATTAGCTGAAAGTCATTCAACACATTCAACAAGCTTGTTGCACAAAATCAAATTTAAAGAGGTGTTTACCTTAAATGCTCTGGAGTATTTCAATTAGCCAAACGTTTAGTTATAAGAATTTTACTATTGGTAGACTTTTTATTTTTATATATTACGATTGATTCTTAAAGATTGGATTTCCAAGAAAAATAATGCGGAATAAAAGATTAGTTACATATAAAAAAATTTGGAGGAATATTAAATTGACAAAATAACTAAAAATCCAGTTATTCCTAAATTCCCATATTACTGAATGACAAAAGCTTTAGCTTACCTGGAAACTCTGGATGTTCCATGGCTTCTGGAAGAGAAATACTATCAACCAAATGTTAAAGAGACATGTGGATAATGGAGTTGCAAAAACTTTATGAATTTGAGTTAACAAAAAATGGCTTAATACGCTTGATGTTCTTGTTTTTCAGAATGAGAAATTTTATGTGCAAAATGCACTTCACAGCAAACTTTATTATAATATTCCAAGTAGTTAAGCCGGGAACTGAAGGTAAAAAACTTATGTATATATACTCCGAATAAATAACAATTATAGAATTTTTGCACAAAATTAATATTAATGGCAGATTAAAGCCTGATGTCACAAATACTAAACTTCGAAAATAATGAGAAGTTAACTCAGAAATTATTCGAAATCTCAGATTAATACCAACAAACAACCTTATTACCCATAAACTAATTATCAAGTATTTATGTTAGGTATTCCAAAAAATTAAATTCATTAAACTGTAAACTATAAAAATATTAGTGGAAAGTTCTATGTAAAGAGTGGTATGAATAATTTAAAATGTGAATTCTGAAGGACATAAATATAGTACGAAAAAATCTCATTATGAAAAATAAACATTGGAGGAATATTAAAATGATGAACAAATAAAATTCCAAATCTGCTTAAATTTCTATATACTAAATGACAAAGGTTTTAGCTTACCTAAAACCTCCTCCGGAATGGAGATAGTCTCCTTAGTTGCAGGTTCCGTGGCTCCTGAAAGAGAAATATTATCACCTGATTACAGATGAATAATGTCAGTTGAGTGAAAGGCGAATACATTCGTCTATTTAGCAACATTTATAAACAAAAGTTTACGAAGGAAAGAATGGAAGTAGAAGGTCAATCATTTCGTCTAGAACTCGGAATACGACAAAGTGAACCAATCTCTCTCAACATTTTTAGAAGCGTCTTGGAAAATGTATTCAGAAAGATGAATTGGAGCAGGCAACAGGGCATAAACAGAAATGGAAAGTCAGCTAACAGACCTAAGATTCGCTGACGACGTAGTCCTGTTTGCAAAAGCACCAGCAAAAATACAGTCTATGCTCCAAAAGCCGCAGGACTATCTACATATGAAAATGACGAAAACAGAGCTAATGACAGACAGGAGATCCCCATCTCAATTGACGGAACAAGGCTACCACATACCTAGGGCAACTAATGTCTTTCAAAGACAAGACCGGAAAATAAATAAAAAGAACAGCCTTAGCTTGAAAAATCGCTCTGGTCCTACTAGTTCATACTCCTGGACAAGACAATTAACAGAGGACTCAAATTCGAAATACAAGAAGCTGCTTCTACCCAACACTACTTTATCGATGCCAAACATGGTCTACAACCAATAGAGAATGCGCTACAAATATACCAAAGGAAGATGAAACGAAAAATATTCGGAATAACTATGAGAGACAGAATTTCCAATGAAACGCTGTCGCAAATGGTATCAAAATCAAACGTCACACATAGAGCAAACAGACTGATTAGGAAGTGAGTAGGCCACATCGCGCGGATGGAACACGAAAGATGGACATACAAATCCACCATGTGGGACCCGCGCACAGGAGACCGCCACAGAGGCAGACCAAGTAAGGGGTGAAAGTCTGCCAATAACATAAGCAAGTCAGCAATACTCCAGAACAGCAAGAAGCAGAGGAACATGGAGAACAATTGGAAGTCGACTACAAAATGAAGACAATGCCAACCCACAAACAGCATTCTAAGTTGATTTAGTGACGGTGAAATTAATATAGTCAAAGTGTTAGTGAAATTAAATTAATCAAAGTGACAGTGAAATCAACTCAAACCAGACATACAAACAATAGACAACCTAACAGAGCTACCCTCTAGCAGCAGACCAGATGCTTTCAAGAGACACATCGGAGTATTATTATTATCATCATCATTATTATTATTGTTGTTGTTAATAAAAATACTATTGTTATGCCAATTATGCGCCTGTTACAAAGAACAGATTTGTCTAAATATCCTTGTTAAGGTCCCAGTGTTCTCATTCCTAAACTGTTAATTGTAAGAATATTGGTATTGCCTGGTGGTACACTTCAGTGTATAAGATTAATATTAATCGGAACTTAAAGTCTGATGTCATAAACGCTAAATTTCCAAAAATAATGAGAATTTAACTCAGAAATTATTTAAAATCTCAGATTAATATCAGAAAACGCCGTTGCTACACATCAACTAATTAATCAAGTATTTATGTTAAATGTTCCAAATAAATTAATTTCGTTAAACTGTAAAGTATAAAAGTATTGTTGGATGGTTTTGTGTAGGATAACGGCACCATATTTTAGATACGTGTCTAATTTCGGATGGTAGATTTTCTACTCTCTGAGCTACTGCTCCGTCTCGGAAATCATGTGAGCAAGTAGGAGGAAGTACCAGGTGAACACAGTGAACCTCTAGCCATTATCCAGTTAGTTGTGGTGAAGTAGCATTTGTTAGTTGTTTTGTTCATCATCAGAGTATTTGAAGACCACTTTTCAGAGCGATGTCTTGAGCTTAAGGTAAGGTCCTAAATCACGTAATTACTGTCTGTAATATGTCAGTGTATGATAGCTTTCTTATATGCATTAACATTTTAAATTGCTTATATCTTGTGTAATCCAGGCTGTTATTTATCCAATATGGCGCAATTCTTAATTTCGGATACCACAGGGAAACGTAATTTCGTATATCCGAAATTAGGAATGAACAATGTTTTACCGATCCCAGAGATTTTTGTTCATCAGATTCAAACAGGGCGCAGCAAGATGTGGTCAGAAGAAGCAATGAGAGAAGCAGTAAGGGCTGTCAAGAAGAAGAAAGTGGGATTTTTAAAAGCTCCAAATGTTATTACCTCGTTCCATACTAGAGAATTATGTAAACGACAAACAGAAATATATTGACATTTTGTTGACCACAAAAATCGGAAAAGTATACTCACTTGTGTGAACCAAACTGGCTGCACACTGTACAGTTCTGGATGACCACTATTTTGGGCTTAGAAAGAATGACAGTAGACGAATGGCATTCCAGCTTGCTTTAATCAACAATGTAAAGCATCCGTTTGATTCGAGTAGCGGTACGGTTCGAAAAAAAAAAAAATTCTTAGGGGTTTTATGAAAAGACACTTTCAACTGGCTTATCGCACTCCACAAAAATATCCGAAATTAGGCGCCGTGTTTGTATCCTAATCCCAATGCTCTTTCATGATTTTAATTTTTTTTTTTTTTTTTTTTTTTTTTTGTAATTTACGTCTTCCAACGTTAAGTCATATCGGACGATCAATGGAATAGGTAAAATGATGCTCAAATGAGTCCGGAGTCCACAGAGCTTAGAGTTACCCGACATTCGTCTTTCAGGATAAGCGAAACCCCCGGAAGAAACCTTATCCAGGTAACTCAATATGACCGAGACGCAAACTCGGGACCCCTTGAACGTGAGGCAGACACGCTACCACCACGCTACCAAGGCGGGCTTGGTTTTCATTATGCCGTATGTTTGACAAAGGGACTGTAAGGTTGTATGAATAAAGAAAGTTGTCACAGAATTTCGTGCCTATTTATGTAGTTCAACATGTGGAATAACCAAAAATAAAAATGGTATCTGAAATATGGCGCCCTTGCCCTATACAGTGGTACGCATGGTATAAAATATGGTTTCTGAAAGACATAAATAATAGTGGGAAAAATGGCATCATATAAAATAATCTTTGGAGGAATACTAAACTGATGAACTACTAAAATTCCAAATTTAATTAAATTTGTATCTACTAAATGGCAAAGGTTTTAGCTTACCTGGAAATTCCTCCCGGATGGACGGAGCCATCGCTATAAGTTTCATGGCTCCTGAAAGAGAAATATTATCACCTAATTACCGGCGAGTAAGGTCAATTATGCGTCTGTTACAAAGAATTGATTTCTCTTGATATTCTTGGCAAATGCCAAGTGTATTCCCATTCCTAAACTGTTAATTGTAAGAATACTCGTATTGCCTGGTTGTACATTTCAGTGTATAATATTAATATAAATCGGAGATTAAAGCCTGATGTCACAAACGATAAGTCTCCAAAAATAATGAGAATTTAACTCAGAAATTCTTTTCAGTCTCAGATTAATATCAGAAAACAGCCTTGCTAAACATCATCTAATTAATCAAGGATTTATGTTAAATGTTCCAAATAATTTAAATTCGTTAAACTGTAAAGTATAAATATACTGTTGAACCGTTTTACGTACACAGTAGTAAGAATGTTTTAAAATATGGACTCTGAAATACATAAATAAGAGTGTGAAAAAATCTCATTAATAAAATAAACTTTGGAGGAATATTAAATTGATGAACTAATACAATTCCAAATATGTTTAATTTGTATGTACTAAATGACAAATATTTTAGCTTACGTGGATATTCATCCGGGAAGGAGTTAGCCGCCTCATCTGTATCTTCCATGTCTCCTGAAAGAGAAATATTATTACCTAATTACAGGCGAGAAATGCCAATTATGTGTCTGTTACAAAGAACTAATTTTTGTAAATATTCTTGACAAAAGCCCCTGGAATCTCATTCCTAAACTCTTAGCTGTAAGAATATTCGTATTGCCTGGTTGTATAGCTCAAAGTGAGTCACTATTATGTGTTTCAAATGGGAAGGTGTTTGTCCTTGAGCGCCACTAGGCGAGCAACCAGTGGGAGCCCTGCGTTGTTGTGGGATTATTTCTTCGGCTTCTTTTTTATTTAGTGAGGCTATTATCGGCCTTTTTTGTTTGTGTTTATTTCTATTTTAGATTGGCATATTCCTTGTCAGGAGGTTTAAGTGTTGTGCTTCAAGTTTTTCCTGGTCTTGCTCTTTGTCTTATACTTGAATTAATGTTATCACAGGAGGGTTGTTTTCTGATGAGTCTGGTAGTAGTGTATGTATCTTTGGAGCCATGTTCATGAGTTTTCTCCTGTAGCTGCGGTGGTGGATATTATTGATGTAATTTGGCATGGCTGTGGCTATATGTTTATCTATTCTTTCTACCTTGGCATAGTGGTAACTTTCAGAGCTCTTGAAATTTGGTAGCAATTTATGAGCGATTCTGACACAATAGCGTTCAAATGATTGGGTTATGGATATCATGTCTGGTTTGATGAGTGACATTATGGCGACTGCAGCATATGTGAGTTTGAGTCTAATGATGGCTAGGTGGAGCTTTCTGAGAATGTCAGTTGAAAGGCCGGTTTTATTGAGTTTTGCTAGAAAATACAGTTTAGAGAGGATTGGTCTGAATTTTTTGAGCATTTCACTCTAGTGTTGATTGACTGAGAGGTTGACATTGGTTTTGGTACCTAGATCAGTAAAGTGGTGATCTTTTAAAACGCACACGTGCTTTTCAAAGTCAGTAATTGCATCGCCTAGCAAGTCTAGCACTAGTGTAGCTAGTAGTAACTGCGAAACGACTCTTAAGATTTTAAATAAATAGGATACAAATATTCTTGTTAATGTGTATTCATTTGTTCAAACAGATGTCAATTTAAGACCTTATCGAAGGAACAAATTTCGCTCAGATTCGAGAATTTATGTTACAAGCTTGTGATGTGAGTGCTCATCCTGTGACGAACATTGCTAAATAGGGCAAACAGTTTACCAAATTAGGAGAGTTTCCATATTTAGATCTCCAAGGAAACATCGCGCAGCTAAAACCGTGCTACTAACTTAGACAATTCTTAAAAGTGTGTTTCACGTAGAACAGTTTATGATTCATATGACAAGGGTGAATATCCAACTGCCAAAAGGCTGACCAATTTAATGTGGGGGAAAATAAAATATACGCATTCTGTATCTTCTATGCATAATTTTCTGAAATATTTTGGGTTCAGTGATGATCGCAAATTACTGCTTGAAAGCAGCGACATTTTGACTGCAAGACTAAAATTTCTGCGCACAATGCATAAGATTAGTACATGAGATTCATGGCGTAGAAATGCTTCTTAAATGCACATTTATATCTTCCGTATTTTGTTAAGTATTTTAATGAAACAAAAATGGGTTAAAAGTCCATTAAAGAGAGCATACACGTATGGCATCATTAAAATAGAAGCTATATCCACAAATCGTTTAAATATCACTATTTTGTTTCACTGTAGTAAACACCTCATTTCCTAGAACGCATACAATTGAATCATTTTGTTTTGTGTGCATATGAACGATAGGTATATAAGCGAACTGTTCTTCAGTTCAACTTTTAAGGTTCAGGTTGTATGATAGTCATTGTGTATGTTCTCACAAACATGCTGAAATATTAAGCGAACTTCTCTGTCAGCACTGTATGAATGTGCATCTCAGCTTCTGTATGATACTTGCTAGGTTCTCTCTAGTGGTCTACCGGGAAATATACGAGCCAGTTGGGGAATTTATTGTCATGTCGGCACATTGGCTATAGTAGCTCAGTTGGTTAGAGCAACCACACGAGGAGCGCGAGATCCGTGGTGCGAATCCCGACTATGGCATAGAATATTTCACTCTGGCTCTACACATTCAAAATAAGTATTTTCATAAACATACTTTCTACTGCCTTTATGCTTATATTCAGAGTGACAGAAGTGCCAACCGATGGAAGGAATCTTGTCAATCGGGTACCATAGACGAATATTAATTACGGAGCTGTCGCACAAAAACTGTATTCATGGGAGGTTAAAATCCTGATGCCGCATTCTATTAAATCTGCGAAAATAATGAGGCTTTATCTCATTATTTATTTGGGTTATAAGATAGCATTAACAAACAGCCTAACTTACCAAATATTTATGTCAAATATTCCAGAAAATAGAATAAATTAAATTTGTAATTATAAAATCGTTATTGCTGAATAACTTTATATCTCCATATAGTGTGATTCGATTGATTAAAAACGATAACTGGACCACGTGTGTAATACCGGATAAAAATTCTTTACATAAAACAGCAGAGGAGGACTAAATTACCCGATCAACTGAATTTCAATTGTGTTTAAGTTTCTATACTTCTGAATGACAAATGTTTTTCTTACACGGAATTTCCTTCGGGGTGAAGGTCTTCGTCTCAGCTGCATGTTTCGTGACTCCAGAAAGAGAAATATTATCAACCCAATACTAATGAGGAATATCAATTATGGGCCTGTTACTCAGAATTTGTTTATTTGAACTTTGCTGTCAAAGGCAATTCCCACTACTTAGACTGTTAATTACAACAACATATATATATATATATATTGTGTTGTTTTGTACTTCTTAGTGAGTTTGAGGTTAAACAATATCTGTCACAGGTAATTCTGCATAAAATAGCGTTGTACCAGGTGAGTCACCTGTCCCTATTTATTTTTGGACTTATGCAACGTGCTAAGCGACATATGCGACTTACGCGAATCTTGAATGCCTTCTAGTGGTTGATTTGCACAAGAGTTTATACAACAGGGATAGATAACTAAGTGCATAAGTGTTGCATGGGACAGAAATCAGTCACTATGTATGTCAATTTCAAAACACGTTATACCTAGATATAGAGAGCTGCAGTAATAATTTAGACGAGTTTACAAACTTTTATTCATTATCGTACATTCACGCACACCTTTAAACACGCCCCTTAAGGGAACAACCTATCTAATGCAACAGTTGACAATAACATTGGAACACAAAATGGCAGATCGACAAGTGTGACAAATTGGATTGATATATTTAGGCAGATTGTTTTCGTTTTGTCACAAATAACGGCGCGTTGTGGCTAATATGTTAATTGAAATGGTGGATGCAGTTTTTTATATGTGTTAGAACAATCAAAGGAGCTCAAAACACTGTATGAAGCTATAAAAAGCGTGTAAAAATTCGAGGTGGGCCTTAGGACCGCAGTTATTTATTCGTGTAGGAACCTTCCCTCCCAAGGCAGCACCGCTTGCGGTGCCGTATGTAGTAAAAGCGGGCGTTAAACATTACACATTTCATTTTTCCAAAGCAGCCCTGGCTAAGTGGTAATTACACTGGTTACTTGTCACCCTGCCACTTCAACTTGGGTTCAAATGCTTAATTGATCAGTTCATTTTTTTTTTTTTTTTTTTTTTTTTTTTTTTTTTTGCATTTCACGTCCTCCAACGTTAAGTAATATCGGACATTGAATGAAATTGGTAAAATGATGCTCAAATCACTCCGGGGTCCATGGAGGTAAGAGCACCTGACTTTTTGTCTTTGAGGATAAGGGAGTATCCTCGGAAAGAACTTCTCCAGGTAACTCACCCTGACAGAGATTCGAACTCCGGACCTCTAGAACGTGAAGCAGACACGCTCCCACCAATTGCCAAGGCAGGCTTGTTTTACATTATATCTTATGTGAACTTATTTTATAAGACATTTTATTACTAAGCATGTAAGCTTATATGAATAGAGAAAGTTGTCACAGGATTTCGTGCCTATTTATGTACTATAACATGAGGAATACCCAAAAATAAAAATGGTATCTGAAAAATGGCACCATTACCCTATACAGTGGTACGCGTGATATAAAGTATGGTTTCTGAAAGATATAAATAATAGTGCAAAAATATCTCATTGTATAGAATAAACTTTGGGGGAATATTAAACTGATGAACTTCTAAAATTCCAAATTTAATTAAATTTGTATATACTAAATGACAAAGGTTTTAGCTTATCCGAAAGTTCCTCCGGGATGGAAATAGCCATCGCTACATGTTTCATGGCTTCTGAAAGAGAAATATTATCACCTAATTACCGGCGAGTAAGGTCAATTAGTTGTCTGTTACAAAGAATTGATTTCTCTAAATATTCTTGACAAATGCCCCAGTATTCTCATTCCATATCTGTTAGTTGTAATAATATTCGTATTTCCTGGTTCTACATTTCAGTGTATAATATTAATATTAATCGGAGATTAAAGCCTGATGTCACAAACGCTTAGTCTCCAAAAATAATGAGAAGTTAACTCAGAAATTCTTTGCAGTCTCAGATTAATATCAGAAAACAAACTTGCTACACATCAACTAATGAATCAATTATTTATGTTAAATGTTCCAAATAAATTAAATTCGTTATGCTGTAAAGTATAAAAACACAATTGGACCGTTTTACGTATATAGTAGTAAAAAGATTTAAAATATGGATTCTGAAAGACATAAATAAGAGTGCGAAAAAGTCTCATTAATACAATAAACTTGGGAGCAATATTAAATTGATGAACTAATAAAATTCCAAATATGTTTAATTTGTATATACTAAATGACAAAGATTTTAGCTTACCTGGATATTCCTCCTCGACGGAGACAGTGGCCTCATCTGCATCTTCCATGGCTCCTGAGAGAGAAATATCACATAATTACAGGCGAGTAATGCCAATTATGCGTCTGTTACAAAGCACTAATTTGTGTAAATTTTCTTGACACAAGCCCCTGGACTCTTATTCCTAAACTGATAGTTGTAAGCCCGCCTCGGTGGCGTGGTGGTAGCATGTCTGCCTCACGTTCAAGAGGTCCCGAGTTCGAATCTCGATCAGGGTGAGTTACCTGGATAAGGGTTTTTCCGGAGTGTTCCCTTATCCTAAAAGACGAATGTCGGGTAACTCTAAGCTCCATGGACCCCGGGTTCATTTGACCATCATTTCACCCATTCCATTCATCGTCCGATAAGACTTAACGTTGGAGGACCTAAAATTACAAACTGTTATTTGTAAGAATATTCGTATTGCCTGGTTGTATACTTCAAAGTGAGTCACTATTATGTGTTTCAAATGGGATGGTATTTGTCCTTGAGCGCTACTAGGCGAGCAACCAATGGGAGTCCTGCGGTGTAGTCGTATTGCATTCCCGCTAATTGGTGTGCGATGGGCGCCGACCTAATGAATCTGTATGAAATACTAATCGCGCTAAGACAAAAATTCAGATTTCGCCAAACCTGATTCATGTCGAAGGTAGAGAGTAATTGTATCTAACATAACCATGAAATCCCCATATTTTTAGCTCAAATTGTTTTTCTAATACATATAAATAAAACACTATTACCTGTATTATAACAATAAATCGCGACGGAAGCATTGTATGAATATCATTATTGCTTGGCATGTATGCGTGTAGTATATTTGTAATTACTCAGAACTGAAGCGTAAACTATTGATATGACGTGATAAAAGAATTACATTGAATAAGCAATTCGAGCAGAGGAAACAAATTTCCTGCTGCCCTGGAGAACGTGTCTGGTCACATATCTTTGTTTATGAATGGTTCGTAATCTCTATTTTCTCTAGGGAGTTCAAAGTGGTTGGTGTGTATGTAGTACGTATACTGTTCATTACTCAGAACTGAAATTTTAACTACTGCATGACGTGATAAAAGAATTGCTGTGAATAAATCAAGGTGTTTAATTCGAGAAAGAGCAAACACTTCATTTCCTCTTAGACTGTGGAATGCTGTATGCCTATGTTTATGAATGAATGAATGCTGGATAAGAAGTGTTCATTTACTCTGGATATTTCAGATCAATATCATTCAGTTGTTCTTTACAACAACACTAGATAAAGGTTAAATAGTCCAATGGCTTCTTGCGGTGCATTTAGTGGCCAGTCAAAAAGACAATTATTGCGAAGTCAAGCTCGAAGTATTCTTTTTAAGATGTACACGTTCTTCAAAAAAATTTGGCAATGAGGAATATAGATATCAGTTCGATTTCAAAAATGCTCAACGGCTTACTGATGAAGCGTGTGTTGTAGGTAAAACAAGTGTGTCACGCATTTGGATTAGAAAAGCAGGTAATTCATAAACTATAATTATAGTTATAGTATTTAAATTATACATAATTTGCGAAACTGCTTTTTCCAGTTTTGATTTTGCAACTGCATCATTGTAAAAGTTTTAAAATATAATTCGTTCACCCTTACATCTAGCACCAAGCAGACGTGTACGTTGTATGAGTGTGCGAGAGAGAGGAAAATATAAAAAGAATGGGGTAACAAGCTGGCAACGCTGAGTGTGATACGGCACCTGATCAGCTGGACTCAAGAACCCTTCCCATTTGAAACGCATAATAAGGTAGCTACAAAATAGGAATGAACATAAGGCGGGACTAGTTGTGTGTGATCTATGGGTACTAGCCAATGCCGTGCGTGCAACGTTGTACAGTTAAGTACGAATACTGGCTCGCTTTGCCGAAGCATGCGGCTGATATCATTGCGCGCTCTAAAGTTACACGTTAAAAATAAATTTTTCCTATGTTGCAGAGCTATCTTTTCTGAGGATTACTGTCTAAAGCACATGCTTGTAGCACATCTGGTTTCGGAGATACGGAAAGATAAGGCACCTGCCTCGAAAGAATAGGATCATGATCTTTCAGTGAAGAAAAGCACACACCTGCTATGCTGCAGTTGCATTTTGTTTCCTGCATTCATATCTTATCCTATCCTGGTTATTTAAGCATGACAAGATTGCTAAGGCTGTTTGGGGATTTATCCTTCTCAGCAAAGCTTTCGTATTTTCTGTTAGGTTCGGAGGTTTTACGCTTTTTCCAGGCAACAATATTTGGTTAGCTATGACTTATTTTAGTTTAGGAAACATGCAGTACATAATTTTTTATTTTGTTTATTTGTTTATTTTTTACTGTCCATTTATTTAAGCTAACTTTTAAACTATGTGCTTAGCTAACAGGACTACGCTCCCTGGTCACACATCATCCATCGCTTCTTACAACCAAGAAGACCGATGTTTTCGTTTGGCTTCTTGTTTCCTTTAGTGAGGCTATTATCGGCCTTTTTCTGTTTGTGTTTATTTCTCTTTTAGATTGGAATATTCCTTGTCAGGAGTTTTAAGTGTTGTTGTGCTTCAAATTTTTCCTAGTATCGCTGTTTGTATTATACTTGAATTAATGTTATGAGAAGAGGGTTGTTTTCTGATGTGTCTGGTGGTAGTGTATGCATCTTTTGAGCCATGTTCATGAGTTTTCTCCTATAGCTGCAGTAGTGGGTATTACTGATGTACTTTGGCATGGCTGTGGCTATATTTTTATCTATTATTCTACCTTGGCGTAGTGGTAAATTTCAGAGCCATTGAAATTTGGTGGCACTTTATGAGCGATTCTCAGACAACAGCGTTGAAATGCTTGGATTATAGATATCACGTCTGGTTTGATGAGCGACATTATGAGGACTGCTGCATATGTGAGGTTGGGTATGATAAGGCCCAGGAGGAGCTTTCTGAGAATGTCAGGTGAAAGGCCGGTTTTATTGAGTTTTGCTAGGAAATACACTTTAGAGACGATTGATCTGACTTTTTTGAGCATTTCACTCTAGTGTTGATTGACTGAGAGGTTTTAATTGATTTTGATGCCTAGATCAGTAAGGTGGTGATCTTTTAAGAACTCACACGTGCTTTTCAAAGTTAGTAAATGCATCGCTTAGCAAGTCTAGTACTGGTGTGCCTGCTAGTAACTGCAAAACAACTAATAAAGTTTTACATAAATAGGATACAAATTTTCTTGTTAATGTGTATTCATTTGTTCAAACAGATGTCAATTTAAGACCTTATCGAAGGAACAAATTTCGCTCAGATTCGAGAATTTATGTTACAAGCTTGTGATGTGAGTGCTCATTCTGTGACGAACATTGTTAAAGAAGGCAAAGAGCTTATCAAATTAGGAGATTTTCCATATTTAGATCTCAAGGGAAACATCGCGCAGCTAAAACCGTGCTACCAACTTAGACATTACTCAAAAGTGTTTCACGTAGAATAGTTTATGATTCATAATGACAAGGGTCAATATCCCACTGCCAAAAGGCTGACCATTTTAATGAGGGGGAAAACAGAATATGCGGATTCTGTATCTCCTATGCATAATATTCTGAAATATGTTGGGTTCAAATATATGAGAAACAGTGATGATCGCAAATTACTGCTTGAAAGAAGCGATATTTTGACTGCAAGACTAAAATTTCTGCGCACAATGCATAATATTAGTACATGAGGTTCATGGTGTAAAAATGCTTCTCAAATACACATTTATATCTTCCGTATTCATTAAGTATTTTAATGAAACAAAAATAGGTTTAAAGTCCATTAAAGACAGTATACACATATGGCATCAATAAAATAGAAAATATAATCACAAATCGTTTAAATATCAACATTTTGTTTCACTATACTAAACACCTCATTTCGTAGAATGCATCTAATTGAATCATTTTGTTTTGTGTGTATATGAACGACAGCTATATAAGCGAACTGTTCTTCAGTTCAAGGTTCTAATGTTCAGGTTGTAGGATAGTCTTTGTGTATGTTCTCACACACATGCTGCAATATTAAGCGAACTTCTCTTTCAGCAGTGTGTCACTATGCATCTCAGCATCTGTACTTGCTAGGTTCTCTCAAGTCGTCTACCGGGAAATATAGAGTCAGTTGTGGAATTTAATGTCATGTCGGCACATTGGCTATAATAGCTCAGTTGGTTAGAACAACCGCACGGGATCTCGAGATCCGTGGTTCAAATCCCGACTATGGCATTGCATTTTTCACTCTGGCTCTACTCATTCAAAATGCGTATTTTCATAAACATACTTTTTGCTGCTTTAATGTTTATATTCAGAGTGACGGAAGTGCCAGCCGATGGAAGGAATCTTGTCAATTGTGTCCTATAAATAAATATTAATTACCGACCTGTCGCTCGAAAACTGTATTCATGGGAGGTTCAAATCCTGATGCCCCATTCTATTAAATCTGCGAAAATAATGAGGCTTTATCTCATAATTTATTTGGGTTATTAGATACCATTAACTAATTGCCTAACTTACCAAATATTTATGTCAAATAGTCCAGAATATACAATAAATTAAATGTGTAATAATAAAAACGTTATTTGCTGAATGACCTTATATCTTCATTTAGTATGATTCGATTGATTAAAACGACAACTGGATCAGGTGTGTAATACTTGATAAAACATTCTTTACATAAAACACCAGAGGAGGACTAAATTACCCGATCAACTGAATTTCAATTGTGTTTAATTTTCTATACTTCTGAATGACAAATGTTTTTCTTACACGGAATTTCCTTCGGGGTGAAGATCTCCGTTTTAGCTGCATGTCTCGTGACTCCAGAAAGAGAAATATTATTAACCAAATATTAATGAGGAATATAAATTATGGGCCTGTTGCGAAGAATTTGTTTATCTGCACATTGCTGTGAAAGGCAATTCTCATTACTTCAACTGTTAAATGCAACAACATACATATTGGGTGGTTTTATACTTTTTTGTGAGTTTGAGGTTAAACAATATCTGCCACGTGTAATTCTGGATAAAATAGCGGTGTACCAGGTGAGTCACCTGCCTCTATTAATTTTTGGACTTATGCAACGTGCTAAGAGTCATATGCGACTTACGCGAATCTTGAATGCCTTCTAGTGGATGATTTGCACAAGAGTTTATACAACAGGGATAGATAACTAAGTGCATAAGTGTTGTATGGGACAGAAATCAGTCACTATGTATGTCAATTTCAAAACAAAAAACACGTTTTTCCTAGATATAGAGAGCTGCAGTAATAATTTAGACGAGTTTACAAACTTTTATTCATTAGCTTATATTCACTGACACCTTTAAACACGCCCCTAAAGGAACAACGTATCTAATGAAACAGCTGACAATAACATTGGAACACAAAATGGCAGATCGACACAATGTGACCAATTGGATGTAAATGTTCAGCCAACACGTGTTTTCGTTGTACAGCCATGTCAAAAGTACTAAGAATTAGATAGAGTGTTTTTGCTTCTGTCGCAAATAACGGCTCGTTGTCTTTCATATAGTAATTGCAATGGTGGTTGAAGTTATTTATATGTGTTAGAACTATCAAAACGACCCCAAAACACTGTATGAAGCTGTAAAAAGCGTGTAAAAATTCGAGGTGAACCTTAGGACCGCAGTTATTTATTCGTGTAGGAACCTTCCCTCGCAAGGCACCCCTGGCTATGTGGTATTACACTGGTTACTTCGTCACTCTGCCACTTCAACTAGGGTTCAAATCTTTATTGATCAGTTCAAGATCTTAATCACCTTCGTCTTACCTTTTTTTTTTTTTTTTTTTTTTTTTTTTTTTTTTTTTTTTGCAATTCACGTTCTCCAACGTTAAGTAATATCGGAAGATGAATGAAGTTGGTAAAATAATGCACAAATGAGTCCGGGATCAATGGAGCTTAGTGTACCTGACATTTGTCTTTAAGGATAAGGGAAAATCCCGGGATGGATCTTATCCAGGTAACTCACCCTGACCGATATTCGAACTCGGGACCTCTTGAACGTGAGGCAGACCCTCTACCACCACGCTACCAAGGCGGGCATTTTTTACTAAGGGACTGCAAGTTTATATGAATAAAGACAGTTGTCACAGAATTTCGTGCCTATTGATGTATTATAACATGTGGAATACCCCAAAATAAAAATGGTATCTGAAAAATGGCGCCCCTACCCTAGACAGTCGTACGCATGATATAAAATATGGTTTCTGAAAGACAATAGTGCGAAAATATTTTGTTGTATAAAATAAACTTTGGAGTAATATTAAACTGATGAACTACTAAAATTCCAAATCTAATTAAACTTGTATATACTAAATGGCAAAGGTTTTAGCTTACCTGGAAATTCCTCTGGGATGGACGTAGTCATCGCTGGAGCTTCCATGGCTCCTTTAAAAAGAAATATTATCATCTAAATACAGGCGAGTAAGGTCGATTATGCGTCTGTTACAAAGAACTGATTTCTCTAAATATTTGATATTTCTCTAAATGTTCCAATGCTCATTAATGGTTTTCACTTTTTTTTTTGTAATTTACGTCCTCCAACGTTAAGTCATATCGGACGATGATTGGAATGGGTGAAATGATGCTCAAATGAGTCCGGGGTCCACAGAGCTTTTAGTTACCTGACATTCGTCTTTCAGAATAAGGGAAAACCCCGGAAAAGCCTTATCCATGTAACTCACCCTGACCATTATTCAAACTCGGGATTTGTTAAACCTGAGGCAGACTCGCTACCATCTACGCTACCGAAGTGGGCACCTATAACTTTATATAATCATACAAGTAGAATTTGGTAACATAATAGGTGTTTACAAAGTACAATAATAACCATGTTTTCTGCTGGCACATAGCTATAAATGTACAGTTCGTATAGATATTTTATTTTTTTATTATGTTTATGGCTGGATCCATTCATCCAAAATTCTAACCTTTCACAAATGCACAGTGAAACATAAGATATAAGTATGAAACAAAGGCTATTAGATTTAATGTCGTTGACATACTCCTAAAAATGAAAGCATACTACGTAACATGGTTTTCAACACCAAATACGGTAAAGATAATAAGGCTCACGAATTTAACATAATCCCAAATTGAAGATAAAGATAGCCCGTTGTTTCACTGGGTATAAGCTTCTTCAGCCTGCCGAGAATGTGAGCTCGGTGCGCAACTTATATGGTGAATTAATCGTTGTAGATCCCTAATTATCGGATTATCAGTCTTGAGTCTTTGGCTCACAAGATATCCAATAGCAACAAGAAATCAATTAGTAACTTAAATACAGACAATAAAGACTGGGCGAAAGAAAGAGAAAAGAAAAGAAAGAAAACAATGTTACGTCACTTCGAACCTAATCTTTGCATTACCATGCGAATGCCGGCAACTAACACATTCGGCCAGCTGTCAAGTATTCTATGTCGCTCTTTGGACAAGCACAATTTATCAGCTTGCTAGCATTATATGCATGAAAAATCGTCGTTTATTAAAGCTTTTCACAATCTCCTGGGCCTCATTCAGGTCTGTAGGTATTATTGATGATTTCGATAATACTGATTAATAGGTCAGAGCTTCAATAACGGTTTTTGAGCTGAAAGGGCCAATATTTTTACATTAGACTATAAAGTGCGGTTTGCATAGATAACAATAAATAGGCGCAGCTCACTCACCTGGTATAATCTTATTTGAGTTACATGCAATGGAAACAATGGAAACAAACAGCTTAATGTGTCATATGTGATTTTTTTTCTCAATGAGAAAATGTGTATACATTTAAATACTTCTTTACCACTCCTATGTTTCTTATAAATTTGATAGAAGTCTGAATTGCAGGAAAGAAACTTGTAAAAAAAGTACTAGAGATGAATATCAATTACAGATTTATTGCAAAAAAAAATTATATCCATTGGAAATTACTAGCCTCATGTCATAAAATTTCTAAATCTGTAGAAATAATAAAACGACTAAATGTTGAGTGACAAGAGTGTAGCTTACCTTCATATTTCTCCGGGGGAAACTCTGTGGTCGTAATTGGTTCTCTCAGCATTACTGGAAAAGAGAAATATTATCAACGAAATACTAGTCAGACTTGTTAATTTTATGCTTGTTACCAAGAATTGGTCTAACTTAATACGGCGTCAAATCCACTATTTTAATTACTTAAACAGTTAATTGGAAGAACATTCTTATGGTCCTATACCTCAATGTCAATTGGTCGGTTACACAATATCTCCCACTATAATAGCGGATAAAATGGTGTTATATAAACCCAATACTGAGGGACTATAGCTTGACAAACTGGTCTTAGAGAGGACCCTAAATCTGCTTAATTCTTGTGTTTCTGAACCCCAGAGATTGTATACAACACTTTTCTTTTCTGGATAATCTGTAGTTACAGGCCCTCAAGAAGACAACTCGCTTGGAAAGGAGATATTTCAACAGAGCAATAATGCAAGTTAATATCAATTATAGGATTATTATAAAAACTGTGTTAAATGCAATTAAAGGCATCATACCACAAGTGTTAAATTTGTATAATTCGTGAGACTTCTGAGAATCTATTCAGTATACAGATTGAAGTTCCTACAAAGTATAGATGAATGGTTTCTGAATTTAGCTATCCACTTTTAAACAAAAATCATGCTCATAAAGGAAAATGGAATGTCTGTCGCTGTGTTGTAGCATATAAAGCAGAACTTATTAGACACAGTTTTGTGGAAATAAGCAGTTTTTTAAAACAAAATAGCGTCCTTCAACATTAATGAGAACAATGAATGAAATGGGCGAAATGATGCTCAAATGAGCCCAGGGTCCATAGAGCGCAGGGCTACCCGACATTAATCTTATCCAGATAACTCTCATTTTCCGCGATTCGAACTCGGGACATGTTGAACGTGACACAGTCAAGCTACCACCTACGCTACAGAGTCAGGTATATAACCAGTTATTGACAAAAGTTTAAGTCAACAACAGCGCATGTGCAAAAAATAGATCTTGCGCTAGAGAAATCGTTCAGACTGAGCTGTTCAAAAGAAAAATGTTACAGAAAAACCCACATGATGAACTTTTTCTCCGAAGTAGTGTGGCTGCAGAATTCACAGCACGAAATAACACATGGAGCAACAATACATATATAAAATGCAAGTAATCGAGCCACTGTCCATTAAATAAAAGAGGAAATTTAAATTAATAAAATTGCAAAGTTAATGAAGTGTTTACGTAAAAATGTATATTAATTTTTGTTGATAACTCCGTTTATTACGACTCTTCGGGGAATGTAAATTCCTAAAAAGTCGGGGTTAGTAGAATTTAGATGTGTGAATTCCTAAAGGTCCTAGTTAGCATAATTAAGATAATTTCAAATTTACAAGACAAATTTACAAGTATGTTTTAAGGCATACTTTGTACAGACTTGGGACTGTACAACCATGATATTAGTTGGCGTGGTTAAGTATGTTTTCTTGGTCCATCAACAAAATAATAAAAGTAAGGAAATTATTCTTCACTTCCATCAATTAGTAACTTAAATACAGACAATAAAGACTGGGCGAAAGAAAGAGAAAAGATAAGAAAGAAAACAATGTTACGTCACTTCAAACCTAGGCCTTGCATTACCATGCGAATGCCGGCAACTAACTAACACATTCGGCCAGCTGTCAAGTATTCTATGTCGCTCTTTGGACAAGCACAATTTATCAGCTTGCTAGCATTATATGCATGAAAAATCGTCGTTTATTAAAGCTTTTCACAACCTCCTGGGCCTCATTCAGGTCTGTAGGTATTATTGATGATTGCGATAATACTGATTAAAGGGTCAGAGCTTCAATAACGGTTTTTGAGCTGAAAGGGCCAATATTTTTACATTAGACTATAAAGTGCGGTTTGCATAGATAAAAATAAATAGACGCAGCTCACTCACCTGGTATAATCTTATTTGAGTACATGCAATGGAAACAATGGAAACAAACAGCTTAATGTGTCATATGTGATTTTTTTTCTCAATGAGAAAATGTGTATACAATTAAATACTTCTTTGCCACTTCTATGTTTCTTATAAATGTGATAGAAGTCTGAATTGCAGGAAAGAAATTTGTAAAAAAAAAGTACTAGAGATGAATATCAATTACAGATTTATTGCAAAAAAATTATATCCATTGGAAATTACTAGCATCATGCCATAAAATTTCTAAATCTGTAGAAATAATGAAACGACCAAATGTTGAGTGACAAGAGTTCAGCTTACCTTCATATTCCTCCGGGGGAAACTCTGTGGTCGTAATTGGTTCTCTCAGCATTACTGGAAAAGAGAAATATTATCAACGAAATACTAGTCAGACTTGTTAATTTTATGCTTGTTACCAAGAATTGGTCTAACTTAATACGGCGTCAAATCCACTATTTTAATTACTTAAACAGTTAATTGGAAGTACATTCTTATGGTCCTATACCTCAATGTCAATTGGTCGGTTACACAATATCACCCACTATAATAGCGGATAAAATGGTGTTATATAAATCCAATACTGAGGGACTATAGCTTGACAAACTGGTCTTAGAGAGGACCCTAAATCTGCTTAATTCTTGTGTTTCTGAACCCCAGAGATTGTATACAACACTTTTCTTTTCTGGATAATCTGTAGTTACTGGTCCTCAAGAAGACAACTCGCTTGGAAAGGAGATATTTCAACAGAGCAATAATGCAAGTTAATATCAATTATAGGATCATTATAAAATCTGTGTTAATGCAATTAAAGGCATCATACCACAAGTGTTAAATTTGTATAATTCGTGAGACTTCTGAGAATCTATTCAGTATACAGATTGAAGTTCCTACAAGGTAAAGATGAATGGTTTCTGAATTTAGCTATCCACTTTTAAACAAAAATCATGCTCATAAAGGAAAATGGAATGTCTGTCGCTGTGTTGTAGCATATAAAGCAGAACTTATTAGACACAGTTTTGTGGAAATAAGCAGTTTTTTTAAACAAAATAGCGTCCTTCAACATTAATGAGAACAATGAATGAAATGGGCGAAATGATGCTCAAATGAGCCCAGGGTCCATAGAGCGCAGAACTACCCGACATTAATCTTATCCAGATAACTCTCATTTTCCGCGATTCGAACTCGGGACATGTTGAACGTGACACAGTCAAGCTACCACCTACGCTACAGAGTCAGGTATATAACCAGTTATTGACAAAAGTTTAAGTCAACAACAGCGCATGTGCAAAAAATAGATCTTGCGCTAGAAAAATCGTTCAGACTGAGCTGTTCAAAAGAAAAATGTTACAGAAAAACCCACATGATGAACTTTTTCTCCGAAGTAGTGTGGCTGCAGAATTCACAGCACGAAATAACACATGGAGCAACAATACATATATAAAATGCAAGTAATCGACACTGTCCATTAAATAAAAGAGGAAATTTAAATTAATAAAATTGCAAAGTTAATGAAGTCTTTACGTAAAAAATATATATTAATTTTTGTTGATAACTTCATTTATTACGACTCTTCGGGGAATGTAAATTCCTAAAAAGTCGGGGTTAGTAGAATTTAGATGTGTGAATTCCTAAAGGTCCTAGTTAGCATAATTAAGATAATTTCAAATTTACAAGACAAATTTACAAGTATGTTTTAAGGCATACTTTGTACAGACTTGGGACTGTGCAACCATGATATTAGTTGGCGTGGTTAAGTATGTTTTCTTGGTCCATCAACAAAATAATAAAAGTAAAGAAATTATTCTTCACTTCCATGGTTTTGTAGGCAGACTATTGACAATTGATTGTGATTGAGATTAGTCACTGACTGCAAATTAATAGATAAGCATGCCTCGTCAGACAACTGACAATTGAATGTGTGTGAGTCTGGGTGAGTAACTGGCCACCTGTTACTGAATAAATAAGTTAATGAAAACATTTGTAGGAATTAACATATCTCCATTTCTGAAACACTATTACCCGCTACAAACTCATAGGAATCCACAGAAACCCATGGCTCTTAATTTCAGAACATTTTTTTCCCTGTGGATCTTAAGTTGCTTGATGTAGCTGAACTTATAGCTAAAGCTAATCCATAATACTGGATAAGAAACGATAAAATGATGACAGGAGTCAGTTTATAACTACGCTGAGAAGGGAAATACAAAGCAAACTCTACTATTAATATTTCTATCTCCAAATGCTATTTATCCATGAGATTCGATATAGGTGTTCAGTAACAGAATAAAATTCGATCACAAATTTGGGAATAGAATTAAGATATGCGTGGGCCAATTATCGCAGACGCGAAATTTAATGGCGGTTGGCAGGAGGTGCTGGTTAACGCACCATCCAATCAAATGCTTGTTTATGTTCTCTTGACAGCTACAGTAATACCCTATAAAGTGTTTCCATTTGGTTTTGTTACTGCAATAGCTTCTCCCCGCCCTTTGACAAATGTCTGCGTCACCTCTCGCTGCTAGTGGTCAACTTCAGCCGCCATTAAATTTTGCGTCGCCATAGTTACTGTTGAGAGTATTTACAGGTTATTAGTCGAGGTCTATTTTTACCAAAGTAGCCTTTTAATTTGTTTTCTATACTCATGGTTGTTTAACCACTTCTGAAACTCAAATATTCTTATTATTAAAATTTCATATGTATGTTCTCAATATCATTCGCAAGTAAAATACAGCACTACTTTGAGGCTGGCTCCGTAGCTCAGTCGGTAGAGCACCTGCATGCCGTGCTGGGGGTACTGGGTTCGATTCCCGGCAATGGGGCTGGGGATTTTTCTCCGAGCAAAATAATTCCGCGTCTTCCCCAGAGTATGGAATTATGAATGACAGTGCGAATGTGTGCGTGTTCTAATGATTAAAAACCGAACGAATAACGAATAACAGTTAACACCTTCGAGATGTTCCAAAGAGAACGGTCGCCAATATGGCCATTGGAGTTAAAGGCGGGGTATAAATGAAAAAAAAAATTACTTTAACTATTAAGTATACCTACATCCGTTACTACAATAATCATTTTCTTGGAATTTTCAATCTCAAATGTTCTCTCTTTTTTGGTTGATGAAATTAAACAATTTTAATAGAATACCTCAGATACCCCCTGGATGAGTAACTCAATACCTAAAAATGCTATTTAATGGCTGCAAGAAACAATAATCCTAATAAACTGCATGTATAAATGAGAAACGTTGTATACTCTACAGATAGATACAAAGAAACTGGTGTAGTATATATAGTGTTGTATGGAGAACCATCAATGTTTCATTATAGGTTTTGGTCGAGTCTTGCCATCGCGAATTAGCTACAAATGGAGATAAGATTATTTTATAACTCATTCGCTTTCAATCCTTCAGTTCTCTGTGGAGACTTTTCATTCTTCACAGCTACCTTTATTGCTAATGGGGCATAATATGTCGAAGTTTGTATAGGAAAATAAGTCTTTTTCAACACGTAAGCCAAAGAAAACTATACTAAAAGTAAAAATCGCGAAGTTACTCAGCTCCTAATTTCAGAATGTATTTCGATTGAAAGGGTAGAGCCAGACTGAAAAATTCAATGCCATAGCCGGGGTTTGAACCATGGATCTTCTGGTTTCCGTCCAGCCGCTCTAACCATTTGAGCATCTCCAACTGACTGGTGTTTTTCCCGTTTACAGCATAGTACTTACAGCATAGTAAGTCACCATTAAGGTAGTTATCTCATGTGGCTATCAGAACTCCTAGTGGTTTACCGGAAAAAACACGAGTCAGTTGGAGAATTTAATGTCATATTGGCACGTTGGCCATAGTAGCTCGAAGGGTTAGAGCGGTTGGACGGAAACCAGAGGATCCGTGGTTCAAATCCCGGCTATGGCATTGAATGTTTCATAGTGCGTCCTACACACGGCTAGTGTGAAAGAACAATTAATTTCCATGCATTTCGATTACTTGTAGACTTAGTAAATACTGTATTAGAGCGTATTAAAATGAGATATATAAAAGGGGTAAGTACTTAAAGTAGTAGCAGAAATAAAGATTGTAAAATAAAACATAAGATTAGTAATTCTCAGCTCTTAAATACGTTCTTTTTTGAGATTGTGGCAAGTCAACATCTAAATGGCTCTCCTATGGGAAAATATGGCGAAGTTCAGTATTTATTTCAAAATTTCAGTCTTAGAATATACAAATATTTCAAAATGGCGTTCATTTAACAAAACCTGTAATTGTGATTCCCTTTACAAATTTATTGTGGATGCTCAAAAGTTAATTTCTGAATAAATGCCCAGAGAGAGAATTTCTTACATTTTCGTGGAACAAAATCATAAAACATTCTAAGTATAAGTATTATAGAATGACTAGTGGGGACTTTTGTTCTGGTTGTTTAAGTGCACAATCTCCAGCGTTATGCGAATTTGAGTAGGTTAGTGCCATTTAATAACAGTTCATTTTACCCAGCAGGAATCCTGAATTTTATGGAATATGCGAAATGTTTTCTAAATGAAACATACACACATACAAACACAGGCATAAACACATATAAACATGAGTGAATACTCGACCCTGGGTATAGCACAAGGTTATAAAAACACTACATTAAAATCTGTACACTGTACCTGGTTTGGAGCCAATGTAAGTTAGACTACCTTTGCAAACCTCAACAACCACTCGTAACATATTTGAACAACTTTTGTAAAAATCTGCTCCTTTTAACTCTGATGGTAGCAATGTTGTAGAATTATGTTGGATTTTCATTTAGCCCATCAGATTTGGATTATACAATAACGTGCCTTGGACCTGTGCTAGGTTTACTAGCAGACAATTAAGTACCCAAACCTAAGGAGATATATTTAAGCTTATTGCTGCATGACCTACCCTATTCCTGCAATCCACGGACCATGTTAAAAAATAACAGGGACACGGTAGACTTTTTGGAAACCACCTTTATATCAAGGGGGGACGTATACAAATATTCAGGGTCTTACATAAATAGCCATAACATCCAAAGTTTTCAAGTTATAGAAGTGAAACTTAGTATACTCATTTAAGATAATACAATTAATGTGCAAAATTTGTTCATAATTTTCCATTGTTTATAACTAATGCTACATATTTTTTCTATATGCAGAGATATTTACAAACTTAAGCCCATTTTCTTCAGAATTCACATATGCTATCTTTCTGAAATTTGGTATGTTATTTTAAAACACACTAAAATGAATTTGTTGGATTTAGATTTCTTATTGAAGCTGTATAGAATTAAAAATGTTAATCATATGCATCCTTTAAAAATTAAAATAATTTCATATATTTTGTATCACCACATTCCATGTAGAACTTAATCTTATATTCTAGAACCAACAAAATGTTCATTGTGGCATACGAAAGCTGTGTGCTAAATTGCGTCACTGAAAATGAAATATTTTGAGAGGAAAATGGATTGAAGTTGTAGAAAATGCAAGTTACGGGGAAAGGCAATTAAAAATACAATAAGTATTATGCAGCTTTCCTTTTAATTTTAAGTCAGAAATTCCCACATCCATAGTTTGTATCCTCATTCTGGTCTTCTTCAGCCTTTCTTTTTAAATTCCTCTTCTGTCTTGCTTCTTTCTGCATTAATTTAATAGCTCTTTCTGCACCAGAGATGCGAATGTTGATGATACTCTGCAAAATTGTTTCCATAAACACACCAGCTTGATACCCAAACTGGTGCATAACTTTCTTTTTGCCAACATTCCCATCATTAAACGCTATTGCAGCATCAAATGTAGCAATTTTCACCAATATGGAAGACACAAATGAAGTTTTGGGACACCTTTTCTATCTCAGACTGTTGAGGCTTTCATTTGGGTTTTGTGTCTCTCCATAGATATATTTTTTAGCAAGTCTGGGTGTGCTAAGTATTGGTAGGTGGGCTTTACAGATTCCAGGACAGCTGATGGAAGACTATGTGTTGCTACTATGCTACTATGCAGCACTAGGACATTTAATTTTTTAAAGGTACATACAGACCACGTACAGTCATAATATGTTGGTGTTTGATAGCTAAAACCATATACTATTTTACAAAACAATGAAAAATTAGATTTTTTGAAGATTTTATCGTATGACCCCCCTTAAAAAAATCAGAAGAAAAAAAACTTTAAGCTTCCCTTAACCATTATGGTTTTAACTCGTTCGGTACAAATTTGCACGAATCTGAAGAAAACCTTGCAGACTTATGCTTTAGGGAGGGATAAAAATGATAGGCCCTACAAGGATTACAAAAACAATCAATTTCTTAATTTTCAACACCTTTGCAATGTTAGGAAAAGCAGCTTGTAGTAAATAAAGCTAAATTTATAAGAGTATAAAGTCAATAAGGGCTAATCCACTTCAAATACAATTTAAAACTGATATAACTGTCAACTTTCTCAAAGACATAATATATATGACCTTTTTTCTACTTACGGTCCTTAACTTCTTCTGGTTCCGAGTTTGCTGTGCTTAGGATACGACGACACACAAAGGCATCTTTCACTGTGAAGGTCATAGCGAACATCATCATGGTGCAGAGCAGCAACCTATGTGCCATTTTTCTCGGGTATCTGTCACAAAAGTGATACTAATCAGTAGTTGTACATCTTGAGCTTAATAGTAAATTAACTTAATTTTAAAGTAACTAGAGTTTTGGAAAAGCAGAACCAGACTTCAAGAGTTTGGTAAGATAGAGTGAGACTGAAAAGTTCAATGACATAGCCGGGATTTGAACCGAGGATCTCCCGGTCTCCATCCAGTCAGCTACCATGTCAACGTGGCAGAAAATATGCGAGCACGTTGACTACACATTTCCAAATCTTGCTCTACACACGGCTTGTGTGAAACAATTAATTTCCAGGCCGAAAAATTTTATAATTCGGTACTTAGAAAAAAAAAAGATTCGAATCACGCATTGCTATGGTAGCTCAGTTGGTGAGAGTAAGTTTACGGAAAGCGGAGATCAGTAATTCAAATGATGGCCATATCAGTCATTTTTAAAGTGTAATTCTACATTTTGAGATTTTCCTACATATGGTCTCTGTGAAGGAACAAATAACTATTATTAATTATCCTAATAGCTGGTTAAGCAATGAAGTCGGCGACTTCAAAGTACCTACACGTTTTAAGTTTCATTGGTTATTATCTGAAAATATATTTGAAATTTGCTCGTGACATACCGGAGAAAATACGTGTAAGACTGAATGGGTCAGTTGAATGGCATACTGGCTAGTTGTCATCCTTTTTCTTTTTTGTTTCCTTTTTTGTTGTAATTTACGTCCTCCAACGTTAAGTCATATCGGACGATGAATGGAATAGGTGAAATGATGCTCAAATGAGCCCGGGGTCTATAGAGCTTAGAGTTACCCGACATTCGTCTTTCAGGATAAGGGAAAACCCCGGAAAAACCTTATCCAGGTAACTCACCCTGACCGAGATTCGAACTCGGGACCTCTTGAACGTGAGGCAGACATGCTACCACTACGCTACCGAGGCGGGCCTAGTTGTCATATTAGCTCTATCTCTTAAGGATACCCATATGCGAAATTACAAAAATCTACAATTTTGCTTGGGTTGAAATGTCACTTTAACACAATTATTGTAATATTAACAATAGTCTAATTTTCAGACCTTTGTCCAAAATAATTCTTGTGATATTAATATATTTTGGGTGTTTTATTGTCATTTGATTAAACTGTTCCACATGATGGAAATTTAGCTTGAGAAAAGTAAATATTTGAGGTTATACACATAAATACATTATTAGTAAATTTACGATATAAAATTTAATCTGATCCTTGTATTAGGATAAAAAATATTCAATTCTCCATTTATTAATTTTTAATATTTATTTGTGAGCTATGAGCTTTGTTATTTAATTGCACAAACACCGGTGACATTTTAACAAAGTAATCTCATTAATTTCCCGTGGTACTGTTTTTATCCAAGCACAAAAGCTTTGAAGCTTCTAGTTTGAAAGCCGCATCGTGTGGAGCAAGTGCTATTCTGAAAAATGCTGAAAATTAAAAACACGAGAAAATCACCAAAATAGGTGATATAAAGCAATGCGCCCACTTAGAGTGACCCACTTAAGCAGTCATATGCCACAAGTTTTAAAGGTTTGCATGACATTAAAAATAATAGGAAATTAAAGTATATGGATATTTAATTGGTCAAAAAAGAAAAACTTGTTTGGTATTTTCTGCACTTTTTGACCAATTTTCACGCAATCCGGATATAGCATTGCGCTTCTCAGTCTGATTCTGCCTTCTTTAGCCTATCATGCGTATGACTAGAGAAAAGAAACTTGGTTATTTATATTCTATACATAAAGCTAAGCCAATGAAATAATGTACACTTTTATAAGTTCTGCAAATATTCACTAGCCTAAGTATAGTAATGCTATAAACGTAAGCTAACTCGTGTGCACTATGATCTGGTTAATTACTACAAGTAGTTTTACATCATCACAGAAGCATCCTTTTTAGATGTCATATGCTGCATAGTATTTACACATGCAAACAAGGAGAAGATAAACTTTAACTATTAGAAATATACAGCTCTTTCACCCCTGTAACATTTTTATGTAATCTACCAATGATTGATTAATACTTTGTATGAGACTTGGTGTACATTTTATTGAAAAAGTGAAAGGTATGCAGTAAACTGATTTTCTTCCAAGCAGGAGTTTAATTTTCTGAGAGGAAAGAAAGAGTTACAGACATCGTCTAGTCACGAGGGGTTAGAGACCACGTACTACGTTTTCAGAGGTCAAGTCCATTCGGAAATTGGTTTTTCCTGAAGGATCCTTATTCAATATATCCGGCTCCTACCATACGTGTAGGAGACGTAAATATGGGAATCCAGCGTCATTACATGCTGAACACATATGTTTATTATCTCCAAAATGAGTTAGAAGAAATGTGAAATGATATCGCCTAGCCTCACATCAACCTTCATATACCTATAACCCGGATTGCTTCATATGTAAACTTGGATTGCGTTTGAAAATAAACACTATTATTTTAACCACCAGAACACAAATTTATAATCACATTCTACCAATTACTAAGAAATGTTTCTCTCATTTCCCACTTCATCAATCTCACGCCACTCCGTTCTTGACTGTCCTCCACTATTTTCCTCTATCACACTCCCTTTTTCTGATCACCCATTATTCTCTTTTGTCTTTCTCTGCCGTGCACCCATTGTGATGTCTTGATAACAGATAATGAACGTCTTTCTTATAGAATGTCCATAAAATTAAAATACAGATAAAATAAGAGCATAAAAATGTTACCGAGCCTTAATGTTTCAAAATGAGAATTCTGATATTTCATATGGTTAGGAGCAAATAAATATCTAATGGAAATTAATTGTTCTTCCACATTAGCCATGTGTAGGACACACTATGAAAGGGTAGAGCCAGACTGAAAAATTCAATGCCATAGCGGGAATTTGAACCACGAATCTTCTGATTCAAATCCCGGCTATGGCATTGCATCTACCTTTTCATAGTACGTCCTACACACGGATAGTGTGAAAGAACAATTAATTTCCATTAACTATACCTAATAGTCGTCCGAACTATAAAGCCCGGGCCTTAAAGTACTTACAGCATAATAAGTCACCATTAAGGTACTTGTCTCATATGTTTATGAGAACTCCTAGTGTTTTACGGGGAAAAACACGAGTCAGTTGGAGAATTTAATGTCATGCTGATACGATGGCCATAGTAGCTCAGTGGTTTAGAGTGGCTGGACGGAACCAGAAGATCCGTGGTTCAAATCCCGGCTATGGTATTGAATTCTTCAGTCTGGCTCTACCCTTTCAAATAAATATCCAAAATTTATAGTTCTACAGAGTGGCTACAGCAGATGAAAAACTGCAATATTTGGATATAAGCGCATTCTATGGACACTTGGTTAAACGTACAGTAAAGCAGCATGTGATTGCACATCGGACACCCATCATCCCAGTACAGTTCAAATAACCAGGAACCAGTGGAAAATCTTCCCTGCAAAGCAAATTTCATCTCGTATAGTCCTTCAACGTGAAACAGTTTGATAAAGAACTAAATGAAAGGAAATTTGAGATAGTCTTGGAGAAACCAGTCTAAGTTAGTCAACAACCAGTCTAGGAAAAAAACGCTAAAATGCCTCTGTCCGAAGATAGTCGAACCCGGGATATTTAAATGGCGATACTAATGCATTGCTACCTGAACCATCTAGCTTCTTTAGAGAAAACAAGCAAGATCCTGTATAGCTAATTCTCTAATTGGAATTCACATATGTTATAAACCGCCTTGCATTACAATTGTTTCACCGCTTCTTGAGTGCAGAAGTAACATTTGCTGCAACGCAAAATTCAATTAATTTTTTTCTCTCTCAGATAATCTATTACAAGTTACATATATGTTTATCCCTACTCTAGAATTATCAGGAAAATTTCGGACAGAATTTTTTTCCCCAAAATCGATGTACAAACTAGATTTTCAAGTGCAGTGTACGTTTACACGGAGAAAGAAGTGCTATAGTGACATTATTTATAGGTAAGTGTACTCTGCGTTTAGCTAAAGGAAGGTGCGAGATGGAGAAGATCTACGTAATAATGAGAAAAATGTATTTCAGAAGCTATTAACAGTAGATCCGAAATAAAATTAAGGCATTACTTTGCTGCCAGACTGCATCATGTAAGATCAGAAGTATAAGTTTCAGAACGACAGCACACATTATATCTCGAGTTCATGACCCCAGTAAAGTCTATATATTACGCGTATAAGTGTAATGGCGGGCATCCCACCATCTAGTGTAAGGGCTTACCGAAATGAAACTGATTAGTTTATAGTTAGACCACAAATAAAGCCAACATCTCTGCGGAGAAAGAACATTAAGTCCATAGTTGTTCCTGTACCGAATTATTCATAATGGGTGCCACGCAATTGAAGACTTGCTAAGTAATTAATAATTAATTATATCTCATACAGAATTTTTATAATATTTGTCCCTCTTATCTGAAGTATTCCAATGCCTTCCCTAAGGACTAAAGTATCTGCGAACCATGAGTGTTTGCAGTGATAGAGAATTCTTTTATGTTAAAAAAAAGTTTGGTTGAATATAAGGAATGAAAGGCCATCAGAATTCAATAATTCCCTCTACCATTTGTCTACAGCAACTCTTTTCCTTTTTGTCTTGTAATATGTTCCCCATAGTTGGGTTTAGCGATATATTTGCCCAGGGCCCGCCCATAAATCTGCTTGTGGACTAGGTCTGAAAAGCGAGGGCACCGTGCACTGTATTTTCTCACGGTGCTGTGATTAATTGTGCAGCAAGCGAGATCATGTAATAAAAGGAGGAGACCGATACAAATGGAACATTTGTTAAGTATAAGATGACCTCTTATATTTCACCGAATCCTAAAGGATGAGGTTAAAATCGTGAACCTTGAAACATTTCAACACACCAAGTAACAGGGATAATTTTTCTTCGACAATGTGCAGAAATATCAAATTATGTTACAGTTTACCTATACCTACAATTTCCAGTCTTTTCATTCTTTTATTTTTGCACATATATTTTAAAACTTTAATAGCAATTTCCCGATCGATTTATTCCTGTTAATTAACACGTTAATTTATTTAAATTTAATTGAAGATTTTGCTTCATTTATAAAATGAGAGTGTTACTGGAGAGCGATTTAACATGCTGAGAAATAAAAAACTTGTGATGCTATTGATGTTTACTGTATCGAATATTCTTTTTCCTTCTCTGACAAAACTAAGCTCAGCTATTAGCGGCATTATTCAAACATGTTCTCTTTACTTATTTCATGTACAGTCCTTCTGTAAATACTAAAATAATAAACTAAGTAGAAATAGACATCACGTTCAAAAACCTAGAAGCTAATAAATCCTAACAACCTTTTAAGAAGCCATATGTGAATTACGATACAATATCCTCTGTACCTTCTAGGTGGAAAAATTTCACAATTTCTCAATTGTTCTAGTTGTTCAAATCCTTTAAGTGGTTAGTCATATACGACTTTAGATATGGAAATATTAGCAATATTCAAAAATTCATCCCTCTACACGGATGACATAAAGGAAGCTGCCATTGAAATTCTAAAGCATACTACAGTTTTCGAAAGATATACCACATTTTATTTTCACAAAATTACCTTTCATAATTAATTTAATTATTTAAAATGGCGGTATCTTGCAATGCTGTAACCAATATTATATCTAATATCCTATTCTTAAATGTGCCCACATTCTCTTTATTATTAAACATAAGCATTCTTTTAGCAAGATAATAAAAACAAGAACATTATGTACACTTATAAGCAACGATATAAATTAACTTCCAAAATAACAAAGCAATTTCACACATTATTTAACTATAAATAATTATTTTTAGAAAAAAGCGAGCTAATTACGATTGGTTCCCTAGATTATGTAACAAGTACAACGATTAATTTAAATCCATTCAGTAGTCCTATGAATTGTCAAGATCCGATTTAGAAAGTTCCACTTTTGGGGAAATGAGCTCTAAAACATTGATACAAAGTTCCTGAAACTTTTTCAACCCCTATTATGTGTGTAGCATCTTGACTTTCAAATAATTACTTATAAGCTGATGCAGATACTCCATTAATTTTTTCACAAAATACACTGCCTAAAATTTGTGTACAATGCATTAAGTAGGTAATTTTAAATTTTAGAGTGTAATTTGCATTGTTTTTCGAGTTTTAAATATTATAAACTTGTAAAATACCCTATTCCAAATGTTGCACACTATTCAATTAAAAAAGAAAACTTGTTTTAGTGTCAGTGTCATACACTAAAGTGTCACTATTTCATTTTACTTGCATTAGGTCAAAGATATGTAATTTCTATATTCTGTCGTATTACATTCTTAGTTGTTTTAAGTTTAATGAATCTTTAAAATCAATAAGTAAAACCGTTTGAAGGAAAACAATTGGTATAACATTTAAATTATTGGGTTTTTGGAACTTACATGTTGCACTTCTGAAACATTACATAAATCCAGAAATATGTGAAAGTTTATCATAAAGTAAATATGCTGAAAACACAAGAAAAGCATAAATACTAACCTCAAATTTGAAAAAGAATAACTTTTTATTTATTTTTATTTTCAACTTACATTATATATAGAGTTATATATCATATAATCCATAATGTACCTATATACATTATATATAAAGCGTAAGTTTTTACAAAATAAATATGCTGAAAACACAAACACAAACCTTAAGTTTCAAAAAGAAGAAAAGTTATATTATTCCTTATTTTCAACTTATATTGTATATATATATACATACATATATATATATATGAATGAAATTTATATGAATTTAAAGCCTCCAAGTAATTTTAAAGTCACTGAAAAATCAGTTTTATATATTAATCAAATTCATTATGTACATCTCAACATTAGTGGAACATGCAAGAAATGCTCCATATTGAAATATGAAGTCAATGGGATGATATCAATAGTGGTTAGATTTCAAATTAGTCCAAAAATGAAATTGTAAAAAAACCATAACAGAAGCAGGGATGAAATTGATTTTAATGAAATATGTTAAGCTTTGGACAAATATTCTGTGTGGCATAATGCGTAGCTATTAGCAACAAACATCACGCATCTTATTAGTATATGTTTAACATATTTTAACAGTTCAAGGATTTTGAAAGCAGCGAAAGATATTTCAATAGATATACTCTCACAAAATACGGTATAAAATCTTTGGTGACGAAATTTTAATTTTGATTTTACGATGTGTGTGAAGAAAAGTAAATTTTACACAGGTGCATTTAAAGAAAATATTATATTGGCTTATTAGCACAGGACACACTTTACTTCTTTTTTATTAATTTTTTAATTCCGAAAACATTTGTGCTATCCAAAGCCAGATTATACGACTCATTTAACCACGTTTTTATTTTATTCAGAAAAAAGTAAGCTTCAGTTTCCTATATAACACCATGAAAATTCTGTTTCAATTACATAAAAATAATCTGTGTAATATAGAAGTTTGTAGTACTTACCAATTTGAGTACTCACATGTTTAATCAAATTTCGTGGTTACGTCTTCTATTATATGTCACTTGCAATGCAAAGGAGATCGTACTTATTCAATGATTGCCATTCATCGTTCAAATTTATTGCATAAGCACATGATAGTAGTGTGTGAAATAATCCTTCTAAATTACAACCTTACAGAAGTAAGTAGTGTCTTTTTAATTTAGAGCTGCTGCTGTGTAAAATTATGAGGCAGTCGTCTGAAGCATTTTGAGAGTAGCATCACTAGAATACCTTTTTTTACAAATTTGAACAAATTTGTTACCCTAAGTTTATTTTTTCAAATGTAAGAATCATTTTCGTCATAAATTAAACATATTTATTGCTAGAAACACTTTTTTGTAAATGTGGTCATATCATGTTATGTTAAGCAAGATATTCCTTCTAATTGCTATAAACTATGTAAAAGGTTGGATTTCTAAACTTATAGATAAATCACGCAAGAGACTAAAAGACAAAATTACTTCATAAAGCATCTAAGAAGCACATGAAATGAAGGTTTCCATTAAAAATTTTGTGTGGTTACAGAACAAATATTGGCTCCATCAACAACCAAATGTTTTAAAGCCATCTCCACATTATTAAGAAATACGGAGAGTAATGATTGCAATCATTCTTATGTCTGACTACCATATTCCAAGCGCAGAGTCATATCTGCCTTTATTTCGTATGAGTTCCTCACTATTTGTCTCCACTCAAGTTTTTGAAAAAAAGATAATGCACAAAGAATCAAAACATACCTGGATATGGTATTCAAGTGTGGTACTGGAAATTCAGATGTCTTCTGAAGTTCCTTGGAGGTTTTCTTGAAATGCACTACACGCATTGTCAACGTCAACTGTAATCTCAAAATGTTAAGACAAGCTGAAATATATATACTCCAGCCTAAAGAAGGGTGGACGCAGTTCGACAAATGGGCGCTCAACCAATAGCAAAGTGCCAAATGTTTTAGAGCCTTATTAGGTCAAGTGGGCGGTCATTTCTAGAATATTCCTTGGCATTCCTTTGTAAATGTAGTCGAGTTCAAAAATTTGGAGGGGAGAAGGATAGGAACATACGATTTTGCACCAAATTCCACGAATAACTATTTATAAAATGAAAAGAAACGACTAAATAATTATGTAAAATACATAAAAACTCAGATATAAAATTGAAATCACATAAACACAAATACACACACAGAGATATACACCGGCCTAAAGAAGGGTGGAGGCAGTCCGACATATAGGCGCTCAACCAATAGCAAAGTGGCAAATGTTTTAGAGCCTTATTAGGCCAAGTGGGCGGTCATTTCTAGAATATTCCTTGGCATTCCTTTGTAAATGTAGGCGAGTTAAAAAATATGGCGGGGAGAAGGATAGGAACACACGACATTGCACCGAATTCCACGAGTAACATTTTATAAAATGAAAAGAAACGACTAAATAATTATGTAAAATGCATAAAAACTCAGATATAAAATTGAAATGCTGATTGAAGGGCATGAATAACAAAAATTGCTCAAATTTGTTCTCTACCTTTACCTTAATCTTAAACAAAATATCAAAGAACCTCTGATACCCTTATTTCTAATGTACAGTTCAGATTAGTTCATTATAACACCGAATGATATGGTTCAGGCGTTAACGACTGAGCCTCGCATTTAAGGAGATTATTATTATTGTTGTTATTTTTATTATTATTATTATTATTATTATTATTATTATTATTATTATTATTATTATTATTATTATTATTATTATTATTATTATTATTATTATTATTATTATTATTATTATTATTATTATTATTATTATTATTATTATTATTATTATTATTATTATTATTATTATTATTATTATTATTATTATTATTATTATTATTATTATTATTATTATTATTATTATTATTATTATTATTATTATTATTATTATTATTATTATTATTATTATTATTATTATTATTATTATTATTATTATTATTATTATTATTATTATTATTATTATTATTATTATTATTATTATTATTATTATTATTATTATTATTATTATTATTATTATTATTATTATTATTATTATTATTATTATTATTATTATTATTATTATTATTATTATTATTATTATTGTTATTATTATTATTACTATCATTATCATTATTATTATGATCATCATCATCACCATCATCAACATCACCATCATCATTAATATTAATTATTATTATTATTATTATTATTATTATTATTATTATTATTATTATTATTATTATTATTATTATTATTATTATTATTATTATTATTATTATTATTATTATTATTATTATTATTATTATTATTATTATTATTATTATTATTATTATTATTATTATTATGATCATTATCATCATTATCATCATTATCATCATTATCATTATTATCATTATCATCATTATCATCATTATTATCATTATTATCATTATCATCATTATTATCATCATTATCATTATTATCATCATTATCATCATTATTATCATCATCATTATTATTATTATTATTATTATTATTATTATTATTATTATTATTATTATTATTATTATTATTATTATTATTATTATTATTATTATTATTATTATTATTATTATTATTATTATTATTATTATTATTATTATTATTATTATTATTATTATTATTATTATTATTATTATTATTATTATTATTATTATTATTATTATTATTATTATTATTATTATTATTATTATTATTATTATTATTATTATTATTATTATTATTATTATTATTATTATTGTCGTTTTTGTTGTGTTTGTTATAGAGGACCCAAGACCAAATGATATTGAAGTACTTGTCCATATATTTAGTAACAGGTCTCATCGAAGTATTCCGGGAATTCATATTCAAAAGAATGGATATATCAATACTTGGGGTAAAACATTATTTTATTGCAGGAGTGACTTAAAACTGAAAGAAAAGCAATATGCCAAACAATGATGCCACTTATCGCCTAACTGATGAAGGTCTCAAATACTTTAATAGTAAGTTTAACACGCTTTGGAATAAAGTTCTGTAGTGCTTCAATAGCGCTTGCCTGTATATCAAAATACACTCTTTTGATAATTCTTGCACTATATTATTAACAGCAAAATTAATCAGTGAATTTAATTGGTCATCAAACAGAAAACATGTTATTGTATAATCCTCAGATTGTGTCTGCATATGCTCTGAATGGTCTAAGGAAATGAGTGGTTTTACATAAATTACACCCTAGAGTCCAATAGTGTTTCAATTTCCATCAAGAGTAAACAAACATAATTATGTAGTGGTTTCTGCAGGTGCTACACAGACGCCTCGTTAAGGAGCACAGAATTCCTCTCCTCTCGGATTTATCCAAGGATGTTTATAGCACACCTAATAAGTAATTGATACTAGCCAAAATGAAATACCTTTTCAGAGAAACCAAATTCCTTCATCACAATCAAAAGGACGAAAATCTGTTGGACATAAGAAAGCAGTATCAAGGAAGTGAAGTTCGAGATCTTTGCATCATATAATATATTGGTCGTAATGTTGATTGTAATACGAATTTGCAAAATCCTAGTGATATTTTACCCAAATTTAGCACTGTGTGCTTCAGCTTTCATTTTCAATGTAGCAATGTTTACTCTAAAATGTTTACTCTATGCATAATAAGTACCAAGGACTTAGTTTAGCTCGAAACTAAGACGCCCAAGAAAGCGTGAACACATTTTGCTTTTTGGCAACTGCTTTAGATGGTGTATTTTTCTTATTCATAACGTTGTTGTTTTTTCTTTTTAATTTTTTAGTTGTTTAAGATTTGTGTTATTATCAATCTGAAGTGGGTATAGTTTCTCATTTAACCTATAGGCCCGCTATTGCTTCTGAAGTTTAAATGACTCATTACCATTAGTTTCATCTGTACTCTGTTCCATAAAATGCAATCAAGACATTTCTAAATTCATATATTTATTCCAAAAATGTAATATACATTATCACGGACCATTTTTGCTCCAAGAGAGCTTGATAAAAATAATGTCTTTATATGGCAGTGTGGCGTTTATGTAACTGTAACTCGTGCATTGTTCATAGGCACCATTGGCACATGATTCATTCAATTGCAATGTCCGGCATTCTGTAATCAGATACAAATGACTCAGCTGCTCTCGGTGCACGCCTTAGACGCCAGTAGTATTATTTCTGAGCAATTAATTTTCCGGGTTATGTTTCTACTGACGCCTTACAATATAGCGATTTTCTTTCAAATTGTATTTATCACAGTGAGAGTAATTTTGTTGCAAATTTTACGTAACAGTCTGGATATGCAAGGAGGAATGTTCAAAGAAGCATTTGGTATTTGTTCCATCCGCATGCTTTCATTGTTACATCTTTATTTTGTTTGGTGTCTTCTAAACAAGCACCTAATTAAAATGATCGTGGATTTTTATGTTAAATGCATTATTTCCTGCTGTAGGTAAGCGTTAGAGAATGTCAACTCAACTGACAAAATTTCAACAAAACGTTAAAAGCAGTGGAATGTTTTAGAGATATCCTGCATCATTTACTTGGCTCAATAGCTTATTGTTTATGCCGAGACAATGGATACTGGAGCTCCTAGGTAGCCCTTTTGATCTCCACCGGCGCTAGCTTATCATGGATATTACAGTCACCTGAATGAGACAACGATGACGTTATTGCTTATCCGTCATTGGTGCACCACACACTGGCAGAAGAGATCTGCAATATATCTCACTTTCGCCCTACCGGTGTAACCACAATGTACAGATGACGATGAGGTTGATGATGAAATGAATAGCAAGCGAAATTGGAATCCCCTCGGGAAAGCTGCCCAAGCCCGGTTACAAATTAAATTTACAGTCTTTGGGATTGAAGCAGGGGCCCCAGTGGAAGGAGTGCACTCTAGTACCTTGACTTCAGTAGAGCTTTCATTATATAAGACAGAATAGAGATATATCTATAAGAGCTAGTATTAGATGAAAACCGAAATTATACAATTCTTTTAAGTAATAATTTCATCTCTGCAGAATGAAAATCTACACCTAATATTCTAATATGCAGCACTGTGATACAGCGAAACACAAAATTAATATGTGTTGACTCAAAATCGACAGAAACTGGGGATATTAAGCTCTTAGTGTAACGTATCCTAGGTAAATAATAAAATTAGTAAATCATGAAGCATTAGTTCGACACGGATTACATGCATTCCTGGGTCAAAGATGGGACAAGACTACCACTTACTTATTGTAAGTACAAGTAAAACTGCATTTTAAATAGAGATTGTGATCGAGTTTTCACACAAAAAAGTCTTTAAAATGATTTTAATAAAGCGATTCGTACTTTTATGTTAGTGTGAACCAGTGAACAGCTCGAGGTAAAATTAAACTGTGGGATTACCTTCAGATGGTCTATTTAAATGTACCATTTACATATATGCGTCACTTACTTTCACCCACCTCAAGCAATCCTTTAGATGTTTAAGAAATAGTTTTTCTTTTCTTTCGCCAAAGGGGCGTTGCAAGAATACGGTTGGCGGGATGCCGGTTGTGTAAGCCTGCCAGAGAGTATTTCCAGTTACGGTAGCGACCTCCGGTCTCCAAGCGAACGGTGGACTGTTTCGGGGCCATGGGAAAGAGATGGCGGTTGTACTAGACTGCCAGGGAGTTTCGAGCTGGTAAATGATAGGGATCCCGCCCTCTGCAATAACGTGACTCTTTGGGGTCGGCCGCCCTCGGTCTCTTCCCGCCTCTTCCTTCCTCCCGGGGATGCCCCACCTGCGGCATAGATAGAACCAGTCTGGTCGACATGCCAAATCCCCTTCGTAGAATTCTGCCCTAACCTGTCCTATACTGAGATCAGAGTTTCTTAAATAACTGTGTCATATTTGAAGTTCTCCAAAAGCAAGCAAATCATCTGATGGTAAGTTCTTGAACATATACTATTTATCTCTGTATTTTTCTCTTAATTCATAAATGCAATATTTAGCATCGGTAAAACATAGAGTGTAACTGTACAGATTCTATCACGTACTGTAATTTTAAGGTGAGACTAAAAGCCCCATCTCCCAAATGTTAAATCTGCTAAAAAATGACCACTGCCTCCGAAGCTAGACGGACATTTTTACTGAATGGTGATAAATCTGTTCTAAGTTTATAATCTACTGTATCCGATAATTAGACTTTTTCAGGGTACTCATAAAATAAAGTTCTTCAATTTTTATGAAAAAGTTTTCAAAAGTATATTACATCCTGGTTTGCGTGTGCTATTATTGGATTTTAAGATTCATGCAGGTGTTTTAAATACTTTTGGAAGTTCTAATTATATTACCTAATCTGCTGCTCCACACAATTATGGGAATCTAACTTTGAAAAATGTAACGTAACATAAAATAAGACCTGAAACTTTCCTGGCGACGAATATGCTCACTTTTTTCTCGGGCAGCAAGCCAGGTGAAAAGACGATTAAATATCGACGTTTCGGGAGTGTGCATCTCTTCCATCATCAGGATATTTATAAAATGTTATAACCACAAATGAAACACTGGATATAATACAAATATATATACACATACATACATACATACATACATACATACATACATACATACATACATACATACATACATACATACATACATACATACATACATACATACATACATACATACATACATACATACATACATACATACATACATACATACATACATACATACATACATACATACATACATACATACATACATACATACATACATACATACATACATACATACATACATACATACATACATACATACATACATACATACATACATACATACATACATACATACATACATACATACATACATACATACATACATACATACATACATACATACATACATACATACATACATACATACATACATACATACATACATACATACATACATACATACATACATACATACATACATACATACATACATACATACATACATACATACATACATACATACATACATACATACATACATACATACATACATACATACATACATACATACATACATACATACATACATACATACATACATACATACATACATACATACATACATACATACATACATACATACATACATACATACATACATACATACATACATACATACATACATACATACATACATACATACATACATACATACATACATACATACATACATACATACATACATACATACATACATACATACATACATACATACATACATACATACATACATACATACATACATACATACATATAGGAGGCCGTGATATTCGTGGAGGAAGAATGCGAGTGTGTGTGCTCTTGATTATTCGGTGTTAGTGGCGTGACTTTCAAGTACTTGTTTGTGTTCGGCATTTCATAATGTTTTTTGTGAGGCTGTTTCTTTGTGGGCGTGTTAGTTGAACCGGGCATTGCTGAGTTACAGAGTTTTAAGGGAATTGACGGACCCAGGCATTGTTCATGGATTGAGAAGCATAGAAACTAGTATTCAGGAGGCCGTGAACCGCACGACTAAATCGAGAAATACAAAGTTATATCTTAATTGGAATGTTTCGTTTGAGTTAACAAGGAATAATAAACAAGAGATTTCAAAATGGTGGATGAAGTTAGTGAGGGTATTGAGAGTGCCTTTAGAATGCTCTTAAATGTTACGGAGGCTAGTAAAAACTTGCGTCAAGATTTGAAGCAGGATATTGTGAAGTCGGTAAGTAGTTTACGTAAATATTTTACAAAAATGAAAGACATCGTGAATCAGAAGGAAAATGAAACCGAAAGTTTACAAATGGCAGTGCAGAACTATCAGGAACAGTTGAGTGTTGGCAAGAGAGCGAGAATAGCATCACAAGTGACACCTGGGGTGATATCTTCCGAACGGGTTGTGGAGCAATTTGGGGTAGAAAGGAGTTATGCTTCGGTGTTGACTGGCGCTGCACGTACAGGGGACTCTAAGTGCTTTAAACTGCTTGTTCGGAGCAAGAATAATCAAAGTGTGGAATATATAAAGACACTGGTGAAAACTAAGGTTAATCCTGTAGAGATGAAGGTTGGTGTTCAGTCTGTAAAGGCATTGAGGAACGGACAAGTTCTAATACAATCGAACAATAAAGCTGAAGTAGATACTATTTGCAACAATATTAATAATAAGTGTGGAGAGGAGCTTGAGGCTACCGTCTCGAAGAAAAGAAATCCAAGAATAATTATTTTCAATATACCAGATGAGATAACAACGGAGAATGCTGTGGAGGTTTTAACAGCACAAAATACAGAGCTGGAGAATTTCAGCACAGAGATTCAGCCTAAATTTTCCTTTCATGATAGGAAAAAGAATTTGAATTTGGTTGTTGAAGTCACTTCAACTGTACGGAGGGAAATACTTGGCAAAAGATTAAAAATAGGATGGAATATGTGTAACTGGGATGATTATGTCAAGGCTGGGCGTTGCTTCAATTGCTGTAAATATAATCATCGTGCGCAGGACTGTAAAGGACAGCAAACATGTCCAAATTGCGCAGAGAAGCATGCTCTAAAGGAATGTACTGCTAACAGAGCTGCATATAAATGCATTAATTGTGTAACGTATAATAAATATAACAGAGACAACAAAGTGTCAGAAAATCATTCTGCACTGGATACGAATTGCTCCTGTTATCAAGCAACACTTAGGCGGCTAAAAGACAATACCGACTATTAAAATGGATAGATACAGATTAACATGTTTTCAGGTTAACTTGAAACATTCAAGGATTGCGACTGCTAATTTGGTACAGCTTGTGAATGAAAAAGCTATAGATATAGTATTTATTCAGGAGCCCTACTTGATTAACAATAAACCAGCAGGTGTACCATTACATTTTAGAATATATACAGTTGGTACTACGGGTAAACGAGCAGCAATATTTATAAACAACAAAAATATTGACGTAACTACCATTGGTCAGCTTTCCGACAGTGATTGTGTTGTTATACAGGTTGTATATAATAAGAAAACATTTTTTGCAGCTTGTATGTACTTTGATGGGCACTTGAATATAGAAGATGACATTAACAAGATTGAAAATATTCTCCAGCATATTAAAGGAAAGGGTCTGATAATACTAGCAGATAGTAACGCCAGAAACAAACTTTGGCATGATATAATAACTAATCAGCGTGGTAGAATATTTGAAGAATTCATTACGGCAACAAATTTACATATCATGAATGAAAACAACGGCTTGCCAACTTTTGAATCCCAAACTGGAAGGAGTTGGGTCGATTTGACTATCGTTAATGACAAACTCCTTAGAGATGTAAGGGAATGGACCGTTGGAGAGCAAGAAAGCTGCTCTGATCATAAGATAATATCGTTCACAATAGGAAATGCAATCAAAACCCAAACTCGTACATTAAAGGGAATTAAATATATAACTAGACCAGAAAATTATAAGACATTTGAGGAAACGTTGCCACGAAAGCTGACCAAAAATTTTAATTGTCTGGGCAATGGACAGAGTGTGGATGAACAGCTCGCCCATAAAGTAAAAGAAAATAATGTTGAATATACAATTGAAATGTTCTACAATAGTATGGAAGCTGCATGCAGGGAAGCGTTTAGAGTAAGCAGGGGTAAGAAGCAGGCAATTAAAGGCAAATCAGTTCCCTGGTGGACCATTGAACTAACCATATTGAGGAAAAAGGTAAATGCATTAAGACGACGATATCAACGAACTATTAATAATGAGCAGTTAAGAGAAGAAAGAAGGAATCAGTACTTGGAAGGTAATCGGCAATACCAAAGGAAAATAAATGACGAAAAGTTTAAATCCTGGAGGGAATTTTGTAATGTAACTGATGGGACTAATCCTTGGACTGTAGTCTATAAGATCGCAGCCAATAAAATAAGATATCAGAATTCACTTACTACATTGCAAAGAGAAGATGGAACCTACACTGAAGATATACCAAGCACATTAAAGTATATGCTGGAGAACTTCATTCCGGAGGATAGGGTACAAGATGATACTGAACGACAAAAAGACCTAAGGAGGCTTGCAGAGGAAGTAATTAGTACCCCAGATGACAAGGAATTTACACCTAATGAAATTTGGGTTGTATTAAAAAATTTCAATCCAAAAAAGTCACCGGGAGAAGATGGAATATCTAGTGATATTCTGTTAAATGCTTTTAAAATGTTCCCATATTTCTTTACAGCAATATATAATCAATGTCTTATGGAAGGAATTTTTCCAGAAAGATGGAAGCGTTCATCTATAGTTCCTATAGTAAAGCCAGGCAAAGAAGATAGTGTAACGATAACAAAATATCGACCAATCAGCTTGTTGAACATATGCGGTAAAGTTTTAGAAAAGTTAATGATAAATAGGATTGAATATCATATTAACACGAGAAACCTTTACAGTACAAGACAATTTGGATTTAAAGCTCAGAAAAGCACGACAGATGCAGCAATGGCGCTGAAGGTATTCATTGAAGATGAGCTAAAATCTTTTGGTTATGTTGTTTTGGTGAGTTTGGACGTGAAAGGAGCTTTTGATGCATGTTGGTGGCCTAGTGTCTTAAATAACTTAAGAGAGATGAAGTGCCCAAGAAATTTGTACCAACTTACAAAGGATTATTTTAAAAATAGGAAAGCAACTCTCTCTACGAATGAATTCAGGACTGAAGTACAGGTCCAGCGAGGCTGTCCGCAAGGATCTTGTTGTGGGCCTGGACTTTGGAATATACTATATAACTCTTTGCTAAAATTGGAATTTACAACGCGGACAGAGGTAATAGCATTTGCCGATGATTTACTTGTCATGACAAAAGGAAAAAGTATATTAGATGCTGAAAATTTTTCAAATCAGGACATAAAGAAAATTGAGTTATGGGCTAAAGAAAATAAAATCCAGTTTAACGACTCAAAATCAAAAGTTTTGGTAATATCAAAGAAGAAAACTAATCATAATGAAGCAATCAGCATATATCTGAACAATAAAACTCTGGAACAAGTGGATGTTATTAAATATCTTGGTATTTACATTGATAGGAAGTTTAGCTTTGATCACCACATAGATCAAGTAAATGACAAAGCACTACGACTTCTGCATAATCTTTCCAAGTGCGCAAAACTCACTTGGGGACTGGGAAATAAGGCGCTAGAAACTATTTATAAAGGCGCAATAGAACCTATTTTAACTTATGGTGCTCCTGTGTGGGGATTTGCCCTAGAAAAGCAGAAGAACATTAAAAAATTCGAGAGGATTCAGAGATTGTTCAATATAAAAATGACGAAGGCATATAGGACAATTTCTTATGATGCATCTTGTGTTATTGCCGGCATCCAGCCAATTGGTATAACAATACAAGGCAAAATAAAACTGTATAATGATATACACAGTGAACGTGACTATGATGCACCCCTACCACCAAGCGTCTGGAACCATCCAGCAGAACGACCTCATATAAAAGCAGTTGAGGATGATGGGGCATACGTCTTTCAAATTTTTACGGATGGGAGTAAATCAGATGAAAAAGTCGGGGCTGCTGTAGTTCTGTACAAGCACAATACTGTAATTCGACAACTGCAATTCAGGCTGGATGGAAGGTGTTCAAACAATCAGGCCGAACAACTGGCTATTTTGAAAGCACTTGAAGAGCTACAAAACATGGCAAATACGCTGAACAAAGAGAAGACTGTAGCAATATTTACAGATAGTCAGGTGGCACTATCCACCTTACAAAACAACAATAAACACAATTATATTCCTGAGGAGACACTTAATAGACTAGGAACTTTAGAAAGAAATCAGTGGACAATACACTTTAGTTGGGTGAAAGCACATGCAGGAGTTACTGGTAACGTGCTAGCAGACATATTAGCAAAATCAGCTGCTGAAGACATCGAAATAAAGACTATTTACAACAAGGTACCAAAATCTTCTTTGAAAACTGAAATAGAGAGGGCAGGACATCTACAGTGGCAACAGAGATGGAGCAGTACAAGTAAAGGAGCTCTTACCAAATCATTCTTCCCTTTGATAAAGGATCGTCTTAAGACAAAACTACCATTAACAGCGACATTCACTGCAATGGTATCAGGACATGGAAAAACTAAAGAAAGCTTACTTGTATAGATTTCATATCATAGATGATCCCCAATGCACCTGCAATAGCCCACAGCAGACCGCAAACCACCTCATTTATGAATGTAGAGACACAAAACATCAGAGGGACAAGTTGATTGAAGAAGTACACAAGAATGGAGGAAATTGGCCAGTGTCAAACCAAAACCTTATAAATAAACATTTGAAAGCTTTTTGTATATATGTTAATTCAATTGACTTGTAAACAATTTTTATTTTAAAACAATACGTGAATTGAACATTTAAATTCTAATATTTAAAAAACTATTGTAAAATAATATCAAAATGTGATTACTATTTATAATGTATCTATGTAATTAAATGCATGTAATGTTACTCCGTAACGGGGCATGCTGTTAAAGTTCAATAAAATAAAAAAAAAAAAAATACATACATACATACATACATACATACATACATACATACATACATACATACATACATACATACATACATACATACATACATACATACATACATACATACATACATGCATGCATGCATGCATACATACATACATACATACATACATACATACATACATACATACATACATACATACATACATACATACATACATACATACATACATACATACATACATACATACATACATACATACATACATACATACATACATACATACATACATACATACATACATACATACATACATACATACATACATACATACATACATACATACATACATACATACATACATACATACATACATACATACATACATACATACATACATACATACATACATACATACATACATACATACATACATACATACATACATACATACATACATACATACATACATACATACATACATACATACATACATACATACATACATACATACATACATACATACATACATACATACATACATACATACATACATACATACATACATACATACATACATACATACATACATACATACATACATACATACATACATACATACATACATACATACATACATACATACATACATACATACATACATACATACATACATACATACATACATACATACATACATACATACATACATACATACATACATACATACATACATACATACATACATACATACATACATACATACATACATACATACATACATACATACATACATACATACATACATACATACATACATACATACATACATACATACATACATACATACATACATACATACATACATACATACATACATACATACATACATACATACATACATACATACATACATACATACATACATACATACATACATACATACATACATACATACATACATACATACATACATACATACATACATACATACATACATACATACATACATACATACATACATACATACATACATACATACATACATACATACATACATACATACATACATACATACATACATACATACATACATACATACATACATATACATCGATATATAATGGTCTTTTCACCTGGCTTGTTGCCCAAGAAGAAAGTGAGTATGTACCATAACATCTTACTTAAATACAAATGTACAGCACTGGCCTATCTTTCACTTAAAATGTGTTCTCCATTATTGAAATAATCAAGTAATATCATTATAAGTTTAAAATTGCAGAAAAGGGCATATGAAAAAATTTAAGTTGAGTTTGTACTGATGGTTTGAGTAAAATTTGGGTACAAATTACATCACGTGGAAAATTATTTGTAACATGTGTTATTAAACGATGCGTATCTCATCACAAACGGTGCGTTTGTGTATATGAGAGCACCTAGTGGTTTACCGAGGAAAATGCGAGTCAGTTTAAGAATTTAATATCATGCTGGCATGTTGACCATGGCGGAGACGGAGACCGGGAGATAAGTGATTCAAATCCCGGCTATGGGATTAAATTTTTCAGTCTGACTCTACCTACTAGAACTTTTAGTCTACACAAGTCTAATGTGGAAGATCGATTAATTTCCATCAATTAACACCAATAGTGGTTTAATTATAAAGCCTTGGAATTAAGTACTTACAGCATAATATGTCGCCAGAAACGGCGTGTTTGTCATTGTATTAGAACACATTCTAATGGTTTACCGGAAAGAATTCGAATCTTTTACAGAACGTAATATCGTGTTGGCATATGGTCATGGTAGTTCAATGATTAAGAGCAACCGGGCGGAAATGCGTAGTTCAAATCTCGGCTATAGCATTGAATTTTTCAGTCTGACTCTACCTATCCAAATAGTAGCCTACACACCGGTATTGCGGCAAACGATCAATTTTCATTTTCAAAGTGTATGTCGATACACAATCTACAATGAACATGCCAATGTTAGTTTCCTACAGTATTTTTTTCTTTACCTGTGTGATGTGGGCAGACTTTCTTTACCATCTGTGCTCCACACCTGGGTACGCTTATATCTGGTTTGATTTCAAGTTTGGCACAATTCCATCAGCCTATAGAAAATGTCAGGCCTAAGATGAGGCAATAATGGAGGACGTATGAAAACATTTCATCTGAGTGGCTGGAAGGTCAAGCTTCGCCACTACTATCCATACCTACCACAGCATGAGCTCGGTTATTATTTTTTTAAGGTCAAAATCTGGCAGTCAGTTTCAGGCTCTGCATCCAGCTTAAAGAAATATATTGAGCCGAATGACTGAATCACGTAAATGGCGCTAGACTAGACGTGTCGTTGCAAGTTTTGTTTCTCCTTACCAACGTAAACCTTGTGCATTACTTAGGCACAATTTTATTCACATAAATGTTCACATCCTGGATTCTTTAAGGCATGTGAAACAGTCTAATACCATAAACTTACCGTTGGCTTAGATACGGCGGAGGACTGCGTTGAGTCACATAACACTAGCAAATTCTAAGTATTGTTGGAGAAATGTTAAACAAAGAAACTTATGTAAAGCTTTTATATAAGCTTAATTTAAAATATTATGTAAAGCATGGCATGAATATTTAGGGTCAAACAAAGGTACGTATCTCATTATTTTGTAAAACTTTAACGTTGAAGAAATTAAACTTTCAGTCAAACATATGCAGTCGTTCATACTATGGAGTATTTTGAAAGTTATTTCTAGAGCATATTATAGTTAGAGAATATGACTATGAATTTGATATTTTAAAATTGTGTATTCTGTATTTTTACCAATGAGTACATCCCCTACTTGTCGCCGATTCTACAATCACTCCCCTTCCCCTTTCGGATGCTGTGGTGTGTACGCTAGTCAAAATGGTTTTAGGATTAGGATTTACTTCGTAAGAGACTGGGCACGGAGACCAGTCGTGATCCATTGTACCTATGCCACCAGGTGGGGCACACCCGGGAGGAAGGTTGAGGCGAGAGCAGACAGAGGACGGCCGTCCAAAGGAGCCACTACAGACTCATTTTAAGAGGATTTATTTGTCGTAAATAACAATTTCTTCTTTCGGTACTCTCTTAACATGCATCATACCTACTGTTCCTTTTAACACTGCAGAAAGCAATTACATCTAAGCTACATCCAAAAATCATAATTACAATTACATGAAAACCTTTGTAAATAATGTTATAGATTGTATAACGATGTATTATATAACAGGCTGCGACATCTGTTGACGGCCTGGCAAATCTCTTCATTACTTGGGAACCATTAGCTCTCCTAGCGAGAAATCCATATAACATATCGATCGGTTCTAATAACCATGTGCTTTAAACCAGGTCCCAGATTTTTATTACTTCTGCACAATTTTGCTTTATACAGTATGTGATTATTTAAGATCAATGCAAACTGTTAACGAAAAAAATGCCTAAATGCTCTATCAATTTAAGGTAAGTTCCTCAGAATTCAAAGTAAAAAAGTAGGTTGTTGAATAAGTACCTCAATGTTTTATTTGTTTTATTGACAGCAAGGACTTTGCCATTAAATGTATTAATAGAGTGTTTTAAAATGTATATGAACACAATGCACGACTTGAATAAAGCTCTGGGAGCTTTTACGGTATTGAATTCGACATTAAATTCAAAAGCCTGAAATCGTAATGTGAACCCCGGAAAGGGTTATTCTAGATTTTTATAACTTGCAAGATTTGAATGATTGACGAGGGTGAATGAGCCACAGGAATGACGGAAAGCTATTGTGACAAAACTATGTTGGTAATTAAAATGTGTGAACGTAATAGTTACCCAAAAGTTCAGCATGACATAGCCTGAATTACACGTTAAATACAAGTTCACTTACATTTAAACTCTTGATTATTGTATCAATAGTGATGTGACAAGAATTTTGTAGATGCAAATGGCAGTTATAATCTATGTACAGTCCGGTGCACGGAAATGTTCCGATGCTCTTGGTATCATTTGGTGTGTCATTTTATATAGTGTTGGCATAACCGTTTCACTGTTCGTGTTTTACACCAGTCCTGGCTATGCCAATCTCTAATTGGTTTATATCGAAATCCAATAACACAAACAATGACCGATGAATAAGGCGCGTAGCTTAGGTGTGAAGTACAAGGTGAGGGGTAAGGAGGAATTTAACCTTGGTGGAACGATTGTCAACACCACCTCCTTGTTTGTCCGTCGCTCATTGGTTTGATGTCATAACTCGGGAACCGGTGAGGACAAGGGGTGGGTTATAAGGAATGGGGATTCGTGGATTAATTACTAAAACATTATCGTCTTTGTTTTTCCCCTTATTTTTGTCTATGTGACGGAAACATGCTTTAGTATGCTCGGTACATTTTGTGTAGATAGAGCTTAAGTTAGAGCTTTAAAGTATTTTGTAATGAAATGAGATGTTTCGAAATAAATATGCGTAATGTGGAGTTCAAGTTTATACGAATAATAAAAGAGATAAGTCTATCCAATCCCTCATTCCTTTCCAAAGAAAACTGCACAAACCTGAGAATGTTCATTACACTAGGGAACACATTTTTTGTACCCGAAACAAAATAGGCTAATTCTCATGCAAAATTATTCGCTGATTCCAAAAATGCCTCTGAAAATGCTGTATTACGTAAAGTTTTTGAGATATCCTCATTCTTATTATTTTATATAAAATTACAGAAATGATGTATGATACCAACTCATATTGACTTAATTTAAAATAACAGCCATGTTATTATTAAATAATATTTTTATACCTGTAAAGAATATGAATACTATTCGAAATAGCTAGAACAAATTTTCCGTCATGTAAGATTTATCAGTAAAATTAATTTTGGAGTCTACTATAAAAATTGTATTTACTTGGGTGTGCCCAATTCAAAATAAATTAAGTTGACATAAACTACTGATGCAGGATTTCATAACCTATCATGAAGACCTAATTACATATTATTTTGTTTTCTCTAATGGATATGATTCCTATCTTGAGCCCTTAGGTTCACAGATAACACCCCGTTATCACGCTCCTCTCCTCTTGAGTAAACAAACAGATGTGTTAGCTTGAGTGCTCCTCTGGGTGGTCTGGTTTTTATCTGTGTTGGATTTTCTTTTCAGTTCATATTCAATTGTGAATGTTTATTCGCAGTGCTAATAAAAGCTGAGTTATGAAATGTACTAATTATCCAAATAACTTTTGTTATGTGAGTGGAAAATTCACCCCTAAATCACAATGAAAAATATAACAAATATTACTAAAGCAGAATATTCATTATACTTTGGTTCTGCCCTTGGTGATCAAGATAACGATTTTTCTCCCCATATTTGCTGCATATCGTGCAAACTGGTCTTAATGGCTAAACGGTAGGCGCAAATCTATGCCTTTTGCTGTGCCTATGGCGTGAAGAGAACAATCTAACCATTTAAATGACTGCTATTTTTATAATACCAATTTTACAGGTGTGTCTAGAAAGAATAAGTCGAGTGTCGAATATCCAAGTGTTCTATGAGCAATAAGACCAGTTCCTCATAGTGAAGATCTTCCGGTGCCTGATCCTCCGAAAGCATGGGTTGAAGAATATGATGGATCAAGTTCAAATCATGATGTAGATGACATGAACACTCAATATCCCAAGACCCTACATATCAATGTGAACGAAGTGAAGAAAGACATTTTGTTTCTCAAGAAGAACTAAACGATCTTATTCATGATTTGAAACTAGGTAAAAAGGAGTCAGAATTACTGGGTTCCAGGCTACAGGAGTGGAATTTCCTTGCAAAAGAGATTAAAATAGCATTTTACCAATCTCAACATAAACAGTATTTACAGCATTTCACAACGAAAGACAACATGTGTTTCTGTGTTAGTGTTAATGGTTTAATGATGGAATTGGGTACAGTGCATTGTGTCGAAGATTGGCACCTCTTTATTGACCCTTCTAAATACAGCTTAAAGGCAGTGTTGCTTCATAATGGCAACTTATCACCTTCAATACCTTTATTTCATACCATAGGAATGACGGAGACATGATTCCATCTCCATCAGTTTAGATGCTATTGGTTATCAAAACCATGGCTGGGAAATTTGTAGTGACCTCAAGGTAGTTTCATTGCTAACGGGATTGCAGGGAGGTTTCACAAAATATTGCTGTTTTTTGTGCTTATGGGACAGTAGGGTAACTGACAAGCATTTTATAGTGAAAGAGTGGGGGAGAAGGGAAGACTATACTCCTGGAGCAAGCAGTGTCAAGTATGTGCCTCTAGTAGACCCACACAAAGTTCTTCTCCCCCCACTTCACATAAAGCTCGGTTTAATGAAGAATTTTGTTAAAGGTTTGAACAAAAGTGGAAGTGAATTTGGGTATTTAAGAAGTATCTTTCCCAAAATAAGTGAATCTAAATTGAAGGAAGGTATATTTTTCGGTCCTCAAATAAGACTACTTAAAGACAATCAAAGCTTAAACGTGTTGAACTGGCAGCATCGAAATCATTTAAATCAGTGGTAGAAGGCCTCCTGGGCAATAATAAAGAAGAAAATTATGAAACTTTAGTCTCAGAACTACTTAGGAGCTACAAAGAAATGGGTTGCCGTATGTCACTTAAAATCCGCTTTTTGCACTCTCACATTGATTAGTTTCCCTACAAACCTAGGAGCTGTAGTAAGTGATGAGCAAGGTGAGCGTTTTCACCAGAACATTTCTGAGATGGAAGGACGTTACCAGGGTCGCTGGGATTCAGCCATGTTGGGAGACTACTGTTGGTTCCTCAAACGGGAGAGTACATGTCAATTAAAAAAAAAACAGTGAAACACTTCTGAGATAATTCAGGTATGTGGTTTTCATCATTATCTTCTGTTTATTTTAATAATGATAATTAATAATTATTTTCAATGTTATTTGGCAATAAAATACCTATTGCTTTCAATTAATCAAGTATGAGTTATCACATCGCTGTTCTGTAAGTTTTCATAAAAAATTGTGAATACCTAAAAACGTTACGTGATACAGCATTTTGAGTGGCATTTTTGGAATCAGCAGATCAGTATTTTGTTTCGGGTATATGAATATATATATATATATATATATATATATATATATATATATATATATATGTATGTATGTATATTTTTTGTTTCCCAGTGTTATTGTAAAGGATGGACAATCTGCTCCTGTCATCAATAATCGCTGATAAAATAATGAAAGTCCGATGAGACGCCTTATGAATTATATGTTTCAATGCAGCTTAAACTGTCTGGGCTTCTGGTTCACCTCCGCCATCGGAAACAAAGGCCAGGCGCACGCCTTCCTATCGCAGACAGGGGTTTGAACTGGGGGCGTGGTGCCACAACCTACCAACCCAAACAGCTGCTACTTATATCAGAAGGTTTTCTTGTAACGGACTGTATATTTATTATATGATGTCGTAATAATGAGGTATTTGCTTCTTTTTCCAGTGCAGATGCCATTCCGGGCTAACAGACATAGTTTGGCAGTAATGAAAGCGAGAATCATGAAAAGTGGGCTATGTTTCTTGTTTGTGTACTGTGGAGTGGTGACTACCAGGAACCATTTTTTTATTTATTTACGTCCTCCAACGTTAAGTCATATCCGACGGTGAATGAATTGGGTGAAATGATGTTCAAATGAGCCCAGGATCCATGGAGCTTAGAGTTGTCTGACATTCGTGTTGAAGGATAAGGGAAAACCCCGGAAAAACCTTATCCAGGTAACTGACCGTGACCGAGATTCAAACTCGGGACCTCCTCAATGTGAGGCAGACATGCTACCCGGGAACATTATTAATCTCGTACGAAACCTTTTCATTTTCTAAACACTAGCTTCCTATGGCATATAATAGAGATCCGCCATATCCTAACAACCCATAATACAATTAAAAATAACTGTTACTGGCTTCCTCTAAAATCCCAACAGCTCAAAAATAACCCATATCGGCAATCATAATACCCTCCGAAATTAATTAACTATTCATTTCACACTGGCCGTGTGTAGGCTAAATAATATAAATAATACCCTCCGTTAAACCCATATTAAACAACCTCCAACTCATATCATTCCAAAACAAAACTCACGTATAATGTTCACACTACCCGGATGAAACCAACAACAAACATCATCTAACTCCAATCAGACCCAAATGAAACCCATATAGCTCTCACAAGCCCCTTTCAAAATCGTATTAAAAAACCCCAAATCATATTAGCCCCAAATAAAATCCAAACATCTGCAAAAAGCACCAAATAGAACCCTATTAGACGTCTTGCAATTCTTATCAGCCCAAAACAAAAACACACTATCACACGCCCCATAGAAAACCATCACTAAACATCCTCCAACTTCCATCAACTCCAATATCACACAACCAGAATAAAACTTGTGTTTTACGTCATCCATTTATTGAATAGGTTAAACATACGTCATGTGATGTATATATTTAATCATGTTTAACACACAGATGAATTCCGAAGATTACAGTCAATTTTTTTTCTGTTGCACCATGTATTAAATGTAATTGTATTTAAAACGTGTTGATCATGTTAATTTTAAAATCCTCGAAAGTGCAGCTGTTTTACTTCAAAATGAAACAGATGCTCTTCAGTGCTGAGATCTCAATAGCGCCTTGCTAAGGTGGCTTAAATATGAAATGCAAGTTAGTTTTGCACACCTGGACTGCACCGTGGCCGAGCAGCTAGCCCGCTTGACTCTCACCAAGGCGGCCCGCGTTCGATCCCGCGTGTGAGATCTATGGTGAACAACACGGCGCGGAGCGGGGTTTTTTTCAGGATCTACGGCTTCCCCCGCTATCATTCTACCAATTTTCCATTATTATCTTCCCTATCGTTCATTTGGCCCTCTTTCTCTCACTCTCACAAGAGGCATTGGGCTTATCTTTCTGCCCGGGTTCTCTATCCGATCCACGGTTTCGGTTCCTCAGCCCGACCTTAGGGGATAGCGGAACAAGAATCTCCTAACACGGTAGTTGTAATACTAGGAAAGTTAAAGAAGAAGAAGACCTTCCCTTGTAATTACTATGCCCATTCTTTCCGCTTAAATCACCAGACAGAATCGTAGTATTCCACGTTTGTTACTATTGCGTATAATATTTGAGTACAATCATCAACTAAGCAGTTTATGTAATCCAAACACAGTAAACGTATTTCTACTGTAACGGATACACTGCATTTTTTCCTCATTATGGTAAGCGATAGAATAATAGAATTAGGCTTAACACAATATCGTGTACTACAGAGAGGAAGTAAAGGCATTCTGTGACACAGTTTTGTGTGAGCAACAAAGTTGCAATAGCTTCCATCCTGGTTTAATATAGAATATCGGATTAAGATTAGGATTTCATTACAGAGGAGATTCGGTACGTAGGCAACCATGCTGGGCTTATTGTTCCTATGAACCAAGTGGGGTACCCCCGGGAGAAAGGATGAGGCGAAGGAGACAGAGGGTGGCCGACCCAATGAGCCACGAAAGTGCAGAGGGCACGATCCCTACAGTTTACTTGGATAGAGACTTCCCCCAACAGGCCAGGACAACGAGCAGCTGAGCAGCAGAGGTCCCAGGCAGACGATCCCAGCCCCAAAGATCCCTGGCTGGCGGTCCCCAACTGGTCCCAGCACCGTCATGACACCCGCCGACAATTCTATCCCGAAAGAGACTACCAGATGAGAGATGATGTGAAATGATACTGGAGGTGAAATGGAGGGGCAGGAAATTCGGAGGATGTAATTAACCTACCGAACATTTGCCTAACGACCCGGGAAACCCCTCGAAAAAACCCATGAGTCAGGCAGGTTGGCCACGGAAATCGAACCCGGGCCTCCCGAATGCGGGTCACAGACGAAACCGCCTGAGCCATACCGCTCGCTTAGAATATCGGAAATCTGAGCTTATAATTACTTGCATGCTGTGCTTATGTTGGGCTACATCACAACTCTCCGTGACAGCTGCTCACTTCTCTCCTAGAAAAGCAAAGCATTGAAATGGCCGTCTTGTTAAAGGTTCAACATGCCAGGTAATCGTAAATGAAACATAGATAGGGAAGTTAACCTTTCACAATATACAAAGACCCTCTTGCTTATATCAGCTATCCCGAGATATTCCATTCTAAGGCTGCGCAAAATGTTATATCCAGCTCTTGGATAAACTTAATACTGTCTTACTATTTAATACTCGTAAAACTGTTACACTCACCATCGCTCATGTGCCAAATATTCACTTGTGCTACAATACTCAGAATTATTCATATTACACAAAAATTAGTATCACGGAGTAAGCTAAATTTAAAAATGAGAGAGAAAACAGGATAGGACCAGTTGTCGTAGGTGAGCATCCATTTAAGCATCAGCCAGCAGCCAGATAAGCTCTTTCAATCAGGAATTATGTGTTAGCTATGTTATTCTTCCTATAATTCAAAACCGGTTTTGATAAGGCCGTCTGGAACACCTTCAGACAACTGACCTGAATAGCCATGATCGTTACGGCGACATCAACTGCGTTGGCCATCCACTCCAAGCCAGAAGTCATGAGTTCGATTTCCAGGAACGGCAGTCAAATGTGCCTGTGGTAAAAGATGTGTGAGGACCCATGTAAAATAATCAGTAGGATGCCTTGCTTGAATAATGACGGTGTATCATTTGATCATTTGACTGCGGTTGCATTGTTTTTGCTTCTTTTCTTTAAAAAAAAAAAGAACACTACAGTGTAGATGGGAAAAAGAATAAAATTGTGCAGTTTAAAACATTTATAATATATTTATAATTAAACATATATGTTTTAATTGTTTAAGGACAGTATAACAAAAATATAGCAAAAGAAACATTAAAATCATTAAAATATGAAAAAATGCAGGTTTCATTTAATGGACACCATAACTGAAAGGATAAACTCAAAAAGTAAAGCCTTGATCAAAGTGGTTGGATATTGCCTACTTTGAGACCTAAAGTTCTGTCTGTAAAGGCAACTCTTATTAAGTCACTAATTGCATTGACTATGTTGGAAACTAAAATGTTGGTGAGATAATATTACTTTATAAAAACTTTTCCCTTACAGCTAGAAATGCTGGCGAGTGAAACGACACCAAGAAAGAAAATATTACCTTGTAGACGTAAAATTGTTTCAGAGGACAACGGCCATAATACAGAATAAATTGAGCACATAGGAAAGAAGTGAATAAAGGAGTTCTGAGAAACTGGTGGATATGAAACCAATGATTGAAACCTCTTAGAAGTCGGGCTTAGTTCTACCTCTTTTATGTTCCTTCTATTGATATAAATAGCATCCTATTTCATTATTTTCGAATTTGGCACTCAATCTAACCTTTATTTGTCTTGTGTAGCACAGTATATCTTGAGAGTCCAGGAAGTGGAAACAATAGAGAGCGTTGAGATAAGTTAGAGCATATTGCCAAGAAATTGATTCTGTTCCGACGGAAGAAAATTGATTAATTATCTGAATACCTTTTTAAATGGAGATATAGTTTATGCTGCATAGTTTATTAAATTTGTTTATTTTTAATTATTTATTCCCCAGAAGAGATAATACTATAAACATGTGTATCTTCTATCTTTAACTCCAGTTAGTTTACGTATTTCTTAATAACATGCGATTATTGAACAACAGAGCAAGACACACATGAGACTTTTGATCGCAAAGAAACCAAAAACAAGGAAACTGACATAAAATGTGAAAGAGGCCATATGCAGAAATTCTGCTGTTCTTTTTGGTGACACTACATAAGTACTAAAGTGTTCTTCAGCTTAACAGTTCGAGTTCGCACAGGTGCTTTTTTTTCGAATTATGAGCTACCTCTTGCAAAGGAATGAATGACATAAATGGTTGACATACAGAGAAAGGATATAATGTGTGCTAGAATTTGCAGATAGATTATTTATCAATTATATACACTTATAATATCTTTAGCATTTTATACGTCTAACAAATCATGTTCGTCTTCTAATTGGTTGTAGGATTTAAATAATTATGTTTGAAAATGTCTATTCTTTTCATATTTAATTTCATCGACGTAATTTGAATGATACGGTAGACCATTGCATCAGGGTTACAATATGTAATTGTAAAAGTACCCGCTGAACAAAGTGATCTTCTGCCGGTGAGCATTTGAGGTGTTCTGCTGTTAACATCCAAGTTGCAGGCAAGACTAACCCTGCGAGAGGGGAGCCATCCTGGCTCAAGTTTAGGCTTCTCTTAAGTTTGATGCTCTGTACATCTTCATTTTGAACTGAAATAATACGACGTATAGGTGCGTATGTTGTTGGAATTACCACCTCAAACTTGTGTAAGTATATCTTTCGTGTTTGTACCATAACATGACGTCCCGCGAGGGAGGGGTTAGACGGGACCAGACAGGGAACAGTCGGATCAGAAGCCATCAGAGAGCAGAGTGCAGGATCCTTGCAGCCCACTGGGGGAGTGAGGGTGAGATTCGGAGAGGTACCCTGTTCTGGAAAACGAAGTTCACAGAGGTAGCTCTCCTTCCCCTCCCCCTCTCACTCTCTCTCTCTCTCTCTCTCTCTCTCTCTCTCTCTCTCTCTGAAATGGCCGAGAGGAGGGAATAGAGGGACCAGCTTGCCGCAAGTGAACACTACAATAGCGTGCAGTTGAAACAATTGCAGTTCCTATGAAAGTAATTGTTGGCACAAAGCCAGAGGTCTTCTTTGGCTATATATAATAAAAAATCAGTGTATTAAAATCCTTATAGAAATGCTGATAGAAACAAATAATTGATTTTATTTTTACTAGTTTTAGTTACCTTCCTTTTTATGCATAGCAAACAGAGGAAATATGGAATTCTATCCAGATATTCGATGTCGAATTTTCAACGGAAATTCCTGTTCTGGCACCCCTATCTAAAGCAAGGAACATTTAGAATACGTTCTTATGTGTGTTTGTCTATCTCTCTGTCAATGTGTGTTAACGGCATAACTCAAGTAGCGTCATGGCTAGGTAGTTATACAGCTTGGTTTTCACCAAGGGATCGATCCAAAGTAGCCGCAAAGTGAGATTTGTGCTAGACAACACATCGCCGAGGCTGGTTTTCTCCGGGAACTCCGGTTTCCTTTGCCATCTCATTTCATCTCATGTATCATCAGTGTCACCGGCTGCCGTGCCATATGCAGTAAAAGCGGACGCTACACATTTTACATAACAGCATAACTCAAAAGTCACAACAAACTGGTATTTGAGTTCAGCATTTTCCAATTATGCTACAGAAGGCATTGAAGAAAATCTTCTTTGTCTTCATGCACTTTATATTAAAAAATGTCTAACATTTTTTTTTATTTTCGCATAAATGGCACTTTTTGGTTAAATGTTTTGATTTTAATTAAAATACCGCAACCTTTTAGATATTTGAATGAAAAACGAAATCTATACTTTGAATGTTCTACGAAACTCATCAGGCATCTTCCTCATTTTGGATTACTTTTGCATATCTAGTAAACCATAAGAGACCAACCTAATAATGCAGAGATCATTAAAGCTCAATTTTTATGACATATACTTTTTGAGGAGTGAGCCATTTTTAGATATTCATTTTTATTTTCCATAATTTCGCAGTACTTATACTTCTCTGAAATGGGAAGCTGTTTATCATATTGTAACCCGATAATCGGTGTCACGATGTTACGCTGAAATGTAACCGTCCTCTTCTGCCTCAATCTTTGGCAGAGTCCTATCACAGGGTATGCGTGGGTGTGTTATAAAAGTAAGGATGACACCGGAATCTAAGTTTGAAGCGTTTGATAACTTTTTAAGTATTCACTTAAATCAAGAAGTTGCCGACCAATGGAAATTAATATATCTATACAGAATTGACTGATTAGAATCTTATACTACGCGATAACACATGATTCTATCATAGAGGTAGGAAATGATGCCTGATTCATGTACGTCTTGCTCCGTCGGCAATTAATCCAGAAGTGTCCAGGATTCTGCCCAGTATGTCCTTTTTATATGATTATTTATTGACCGATCAGCAGTACAGTGCTTTACAGATCAGAGTGAAAAGAAGGTAACAGAACAATACATTAAAGAACAATAACACTCAGGGGTAGGCTAACAGGCCGCCCCCTAACTACATTAAGTTAGAACTCCAATAATACTCTCTGAGTAATTATGTCAATATTGCAGATGTAAGACAGACATCAAGCACTAGAATCACTCGAATCAGATGTATCACTTCGAAGCAGGGCCTGTGGTAGTCTGCTCTTCAAGCGTGAGGGCTGGCGCGTGCGGACGCAGATGTTATAATGCACAGCTCCTGGAACTTCTTCCAGCGTGGAAAAGAAACGACGGGCGATCCTGCGAATGTAGTCGTGAAGAGGTAACAGTCCTAGTTCGTGATGGAGCTGCTGTTTACGGATGAACCATGGAGCGTTGGTAGCGACAGTATGTCCTACTCAGCTATCAAAATTCCCGTAATCACGTCGCTTTTATTTAATGACTCTAAGATCCCCAGTACTTGCTTCTAATACGATGTTGCCACTTCATCCCTACATTTCTGAAATGCTCTGCTTTCCATTCTAAAGGATCTCTATAAATCTCTAAGCAACATTCTAACATATTCCACGAAATCCAAGCTAGACTGCCATACTTAATCCGGCAATTTTAGTTAGTAACTCTGCCATCTCTACATGTGACACACCTACCTAGCCATTTCTCCGAATCTGAATGTCTCCAGCCCTCCCCAATTACCATTCTTAATATCCTTTTACCCCGAGAAAAACCACTCATAATTAACTGCCAAACCTAAAACCCCGTAACATTTAACGAATGTACAAAATATTCATATTTTATTTTATTATAAGCATTAATTTTTCCAACTGATCCATAATTTCTGTAGCGATATTTTCTCTCCTGACCATGGAAAAATAACGGAATTTCCAATCAATCACATAGCGACCTGCTCTTTAATTATCTAACTACTATTTGTAGACTAAAATATCTTATGGTTCCCTTTCACCTCTAAGCTAGTTAGCAAGAGGAATGCTTAGTATGCGTTTTTAAGAAAAACCTATACAAGGGTAGAGAGAGCACATGACGTACTTTCATTGAAATTTCGAAAATCTAGGTTCTTAATAATTTGGAGAATTAATCTTCAACAGTGATCGCTTCGTGGAGCTGTGTTGAATATACGTTTTGCAGAACTGTAGTGACTTTAATATCAGAATACACCTACATTCTGCGCTTGACTAAGTGTTACTGTGACAATTATTCACCAACAATTATTCACAAAATTCTCAATTTCATTGTTACATTAGTGATGCAGAGCGCAATTTGTACCGAAATATTAAACTAATGGTCTCTATGGAGGACTGATATATTTGTTTTTATGCACCTGGCCTACTTTATCATAAATTACTGTTTTAACTATATATATACATACATATATATTACGTGTAGTATTTAAAGTTTGTGTTTGTTAATACTTAGGTTATGTGCATGTATTTAAGTGTTTCGAATTTAGCTTTAACTCACTAGTTTAATAGCTGATGTATCTGGCTTTGTAAGTATGCATTATGCGACTAGGGGAAGAAGATAACATTAAGGGTGGTTTGTGAAATTTCCTGAGCAGCCTGCAAATTTCCTTCCTGCCTAAAGTCTATGTTCCCAATCTTTGGATTCCGTTGGACAAACGGGGTAAAATTGTATATATCATGTCGAAAATATGAATTTGAATATGTATCTTTTCTTTGAATTTTCGCGAAATTCTATGTCTTAAATGTTCATTGTTTAAGAACATGAGATTTGTATGTAAGGAATATATATTATATAATTTATATTTTGTAAATTGTACTGAATATTATAGGTTTACAAGGTATTGTCTAATAAGACCTGAAGCTTTCCTGGAGACGAATATGATCGAGATCTTTTCGGGAAGCAAGCCAGGGGAAAAGACAATTAGAAATCGACGTTTTGGGAGCGTCCATCTCTCTCATCATCAGAATATGTTAAGAATGTTATAACCACAAATTTACAACTGGATATAACACAAATATCAACAAAGGCATAACACTCCCAATACTCGCATCACTGAACGAAATACTGTTTTCAGTAAATTAAATGCAAGGCTAGGAGGTGACATGAGTATAGAAGATTAATTGGGTCACAGAAACGTAACTACTTAACTTGATGATCAAGCTGTATAGATCTATGCTTCTTAAGCCGACGGAGTTCCATTTTAGCGCTGGTTTCCAAGAGCATATGAACTGAAATCCAGCATCATGATTGAGTGTGCACCTCTCGGAGGAAATGGCCCAAACCTCCTTAAGCATTAAAGCTGTAGCGCAAAATTAAAAATGTATATCTTAATATTATTTTATGTACTTTTGAGAAGCTATGTAAGAATTTTGAAATAAATTTTTGAGCCATTGTATTATGTGACTCATTTTGTATATGGAAACATCTGAGAAAAGTATCCAGAGTAAACAAGATATAAAGTCAGCCGCAGCTGTTGATGAGGACTTGCCTCGCATATATAGCCTCAGTTAATTGATATCTTAAGGCACCTCTTTTGGAAAAGGCAAATAAAATAATCTGTGATCAGTAAAATAAAATAATCTTCTGGGTTAATTATAAAACATCAATTTACGAAGTTGTGAATTTTGCAAATGCCACTCTTTACGGAATTAATTAACATGTTATTTTAATAAGCTTGTTTACAACGTAAGTAGAAGAGAAATAAAGTGAAACATTCTTTCATGAGGGTAATTAAAATATTTTGGCACTGACACTTTATGCAAATCGTATGGTGGCATTTACTTTATTTTTAATGAATTTTGTATGCACTACATGACATTTTCAATCTAAAATAAATTCCTTCTCTAAAATAACGTTATTTTATAAATCCAACGGTAATACACAGGTTCTATAACTTTTTATAGCACATTAATAATTTATTAATAGAAGTTGAAAGTAGTTTTATGACCCATGTACGAAAAAAGGAATAGGTTATATTTTTCGATGTGAACGTGTTATAAAAATCTGCTAAATTTACATTGAATATTTACAAGTTTACATACATTGCTGTTTTACACAGTATTTCTTACTCACGTTATTAACATGGGGATTTCTAAACTAAAAAACAGACAAACCTTGGATTTGGGGTGACGGCAAGACATATTTCATAAGGTCATTAAAATACTCGCATATTACAACCAATTCGGTGACTCTCTCCACTCCAGGAGGAAAACGAGAGTTGCAGAAAACGATACAGGTAAAGATGCATTAAAATCCCAATTCTTCAAAGCATATCTTTAATTCGTTAATGAGTTCAACCATTTTTATGGTAATTATGAGACACTTTGCTTCAATTTTCAGATCATAGTGAGGCGTTTCACGTGATGCTTATTTCCAAGAATCGAGTTCATGATTACACAAGATATATTTTGGATCAGTTTTAAGTGAAAATAGAATAGACAAAATGTGTGTCTGTTTAGACTCACCTCTTTATGGTTCGTAAATCGAATAGCTTAACAAACAAACTTGAACTATTTGGACATTGAACTTCGAAAAACCTGTGACATTGCGTATATATATGTATAATGAGTTCAACCATTTTTCTAGTAATTATCGGACACTTTGCTTAAATTTTCAGATCATAGTGAAGCGTTTCACGTGATAGTTAATTCCAAAAATCGAGTTCATGATTACACAAGGAATATTCTAGATCAGTTTTATATATCATTTATATATAAATGGTTTGTCCTCCGAATATTTGTTCACAAAGCCAATTAAGCAGTGGGTTCATTAAGACCTGTTTACCATAGGATAATAGAGAGCATCGTGTACTTTAACCCATAATTATGCATAATCATTAATTTTGTGAAAACATTACGTTATTATATGAGTAAGCGTAAAGGACATAATTATTACGCAGACAAGAATAGTGTGAACGATCTCAAATTTAATAAATGATATATTTGTTTTATTTGACTCGATCACCAAAGCTCTTCACCTCATAGTTGCCTGGCCATTAAACCAACATAATTCCCGTGGTATCACGATAACGGCCCCTTATGGAATATAGACAAATGTCAAACGATGACCACATTAATAATGCTAATTAATTCCACACACATTCGGAATTTATATAAGCCTCAAAAGTGTGAATATTTGAGAACGATATCTTAAAATTAATGCAACGGAATATTTTATTATGACTAGGGGACTTCCCTCACTACATATTAACGAGGGCTGAACAAGTTTATTAATTAACAAATATAAATTACTCCTAGGCAAGTTTGTACAGTTTCCTTACTAATCCATAAAATAAGATCGCCAAATTCAGAGATGTATTCACTCACACTAACATAATGGAACTCCCAGAGCCAGTTCAGGTTTGTCCGAGGGCAGACATGAAGGTGACAACGACCCGTCACATACTAATAAAAATACAATTACCAAACAAAACCTCTTAACGACAGCAACCAAATTATTTAGGATTATATATATGAACGGGATGGCTCAGGCGGTTTGGTCCTTGGCCTGCATTCTGGTGGCCCGGGTTTGATTCCCATGGCCGACCTAACTGAACAATGGGTTTTTTTCGGGAATTTTCCCGGGTCCCTAGGCGAATGGTGTGTAGGTTAATTACATCCCCGAATTTCTTGTCTCTCCATTTCACCTCCATTATCATTTCATGTCAGCTCTCCTCTGGTGGTTTCTTTCAGGATAGAAGTGTCAGTGGGAGTATCGGCGGTGCAATTCTCTGAGGTAAACGTTGTCCCCTTCGGTGGGAGGAACCTCGTTCTCCGAGCCGGCCTAGTGGGCCGATTCAGCTGCGCGGCAGGCGGGATGCCTATTGTGCAAGCCGGCCTGCAGTATTCTGCTCTGGGAGGTGGCCTCCAGTCTCCAATCCGGCCTCGTGACCTTTTTGGTGCCACGGCAGGTGGAATGACGGTTATCCTAAGCCCACCGCCGGGGAGTTTCTATGTGGTAAAGTGTAGGAACCTCACCCTCTGTACTGCAGTGACTCCCCCCTCTGTCTCCTCTCAACTCATCCTCCGGGGACGCCCACTTGGGACATAGATACAGTAGATCTAGTCTGGCCAGAGTGCCGAATCCCCACCGAATAATGCATTACTACTACTACTACTACTACTACTACTACTACTACTACTACTAATAATAATAATAATAATAATAATAATAATAATAATAATAATAATAATAATAATAATAATAATAATAATAATAATAATAATAATAATAATAATAATAATAATAATAATAATAATAATAATAATAATAATAATAATAATAATAATAATAATAATAATAATAATAATAATAATAATAATAATAATAATAATAATAATACATATCTACCAGTATATTATAGACTATGCAGTGACATTTAGAAATGGAAGGAAGTTACCGAAGATGAGTTACCGATGTTACTCACAATTCTAGTATTTGCGAGAAATAGCTGAGTCATTTGCACTGCTTAACTTATTATAATTTCTTATACCTTATCTTAGGAAACCAAGTTCCCTGATATTTTGGTGCCACATTTAATCTAGTATTTATCGTTGTTTGTGCTACAGAAAAAAACACACCAGAGTGTCCTTAATTTGGTATGCTCAACGAATAGCAGCAGCACAGTAATGGAGAAGAAGATAACGTTAAAGGAGTATCCTTGGAGTTAAACAAAGCCAGGACCTTATTTAGGAATGGAAATGAGGTGGGCTTTTGAAATAGGCGTTTTGCAAACCTCATTGTAGGTTCTCGTTAACGCTTGATTGTCGAAAACGTTTTCCTTTCTCCTCTCATTGGCCATTTGGGTTGACTCGATAATTGCTTGTTGTTAGCACGGTCTCATTTCTGCCCTTCATTTTCACAGTCATGCTCCCTCTAAGATAACTAGTATTCAGAAGCGTGCAGCACTCAGCCTGGCGACAATAATCACGGTTTCTGATAACCTACGAAAGCGCTGCTTAAGAAGACCAGTTGGGCATATTTCCTTAACCAATATCTTGGACTATTTTACACCTGTGGAAAAAGTCCCTACTCCACAGATGAGTCTCTGTTCCTATGATAAATATGTTCTGCGTTTCCGTAAAGCTTAAATTTTTATTTAGTGCAAAATAATATGGTAACTCTCTAAAGGAGGTACTTGAGTCGAACTCGCAATTAGAGACGATATTTCTTTGTTCAGAAATTAGCCTAAAATATTTGCAAACGCATAATGTTACCCACGACGTATTTTGCACAAGCATAACTTCTACACGTAAATAACTGGTTTTTTTGCGAGTGGAGGAAACGGGTTGGCACCGTGGTAAATTCAGAACTTACATTCGGGAGGTCCCGGATGCGATTGCAGTCAACATCCCACTCTGACCCATTTGGTTTTAGTAGTTTCTCTCACCTTAGGCGAATTATGAGGTGGTATGCTTTCACCACAGATTTTCTGTTTTATTACTTTTTCATTGTCATCCGTTTAATGGCTATAGGACCAGGCAACGTTGTTGGTGGGTTGCGGGTGGTCGGTGGATGTGCGCTGTGTAAAGTTTTCTTCTCTTGTGTCAGTGAGGGCCCCAAGGAGAGCACCGCTAGGTGTTAGGAGTTTGTAGGTGAGCTAAGGTAGGGTTGGATGCCATCGTACTGTAGACCTTAGGTACCCCCGTCGTTATTCGGTTTTAGTCGCCTTCTGAGTCTCTGTCCCATCACTTCCTCCCTCCCTCTCTCTAAGGGTTCACGGTAGGGTCACAATGACTTAGGAAGGTGGCTGTGGTACGATCCCAAATGACTGCAAAGTGAGATTTGTGGTGGACAACACGACGATGAGGAGTGTTTTCTCTGGGATTTCCAGTTTCCCCGCCATCTCATTCCACCGGTGATCCATCTACATTTCATGCATCATCAGTATCACCGCCTACAGTGCCACATGTAAACGCCAGCGTTAAACACTGCACATACACAAGATGCCTTAAATCCTCCGTGCGACACTTAACTCCGTTTGAATAGCATGCGCCTTTACCTTTATGATACAAGCTGCATTTTCGACATTCCCCTATGAACCGTTCGTGAAGTAGGGGTGGACTATACCATCATTGTTCTCGGCGATAACGTTTGCGGTGCGAAATACTGTAAGAATTCTATGTTTCTTTACGTTACCAGGGGTATGGTGCGGCTCTGCATAACTCCACTGATTTAGAAATACAGAGCAAGGAGGCCAGGTATTATTCCGTAATCAAAACAATATTCTAATAAGAGCAAAGATTTTAATGGATTTGTTAACTCGACAGCTATTGACTCAATTACCATTTACTACCTCTATCTGAACTAAGGTTAACTAACAATTTATACATTGTGGATCTGCTACAAATGGTGTTACTTGAAATTTCCTCTTCCTGGAAATAGGTCTCAACATTCTCACATTTCTCTCAATATACATCATCCCAGACGTTATAGAGAACTGCAAATTCTCTTACCCTATGTAGGCACGTAATCTAGGCTACGGCAGATGAAGATCTTCAACCTAATGCCTGTTTAAAGTCATTTCCAGCTGTTCTCAGTGTCGTCATTCTAATTATAAGTACTACCTATATAACAATATGTGAGTGTATAGTGGCCCTGCGATTAGAAGTCGGTTCACGTGTAGGTATTCACTTATATAGAGTACTCCTTGATTTTATATATAAACTCTAAGTAACAATAATTTCCAACTTATATATGTAATGAATTGCTTATTTACGTACTCCTTGGAAAGGAAATATAATCCATTAAAATATTTGATGCGCTATATTCACATAACTTAGTTTATTCTTGCACCAATTATTCTTAGACAGGATCATCTTTATTGCGTCTTCACTTAATCGAGAAAAACTCTAACAGTAGTTACCTTATTCCTTCCTTTCTTATAGGTACAAAATACTAATGGGAATATGAGAAAGTTTTAAGCAATAGTCATATATTTTAAGACTAGTGACTATGGAATGGCTTCGAAATTCCGTTCGCGTTGCATGGCCAACAGTATGAATAACAAAATCCTATTTGGAAAAAAAAATTATAAGTATTGAAAGCACAGAGAAATGACAAAAAATATCTTCGAAATGGTTCACCCCACAAATTTATAACAGGCATACAATAGTGTCTTTAAGCAACATATTGCTTATAGTATCCACGTTATGCAAAAGCCATAGGATATGCACGGGTCTTCTGAGAATATTCTCAGGAATGTGAAATTTTCGTGAAATTTTCTTAAATATGTGGCATTTCAATGAAAATCCTCAGAGCTACAAGGATCGGCTAATAAGTCCCGAGCTTCACATAGAGATGGCGCCACTGGGCTAGTTTGGTGGATAGCATCATGTAGTTTAAAACTAGACCAGCTTTTATCAATAATTACAGGTCAATTTCTTGTTTAACTTTTGCATGACAACATTTTAAACAAGACAAGTATAAATGTTTCACAAAAGTGGAGGATTTGGAAACACGAGCAGTGGTTAAAAACTTCCATCTGAAAGGGTTAACGGCTAAAGAAATCGACGATGGCATGGACAGCAAATTGAAAGGCTCTGCCCCTTCGTATGCATTGATTAAAGATTGGTTTCAGAATTTAAAACGGGATATACGAGTACTAGCAATGGAGCACGCTCTGGGTGCCATGTGGAAGTCACAACTCCAGAGATCATTGACAAAAACTCATCGTTAATATTAGTAGGTCGCAGATTAAATTTGTTTGAGAGAGCAGAGGCTGGAAACATATCAAAAAATGGTCCAGGTAATATTTTAAGTAATGTTTTGGGCTTTCACAAGGTCTGTGCAAGATGGGTGTCGCGTTTGTTTACACCTGATCAAAAGTTGCAAGGAAAAGGAGTTTCTGTTAAGAATTTGGAGCTCTACCGTAAAGATCCCAGTGAATTTTTGAGACGGCTTATTAGCATGCAGGAATCTTGGATACATCACTACAATCCAGAATGTCAATCACAACCAAAACAGTAAAACAGGGAACCAATTCCAGAAATGGTACAGTCAACCTTGTCAGCTGAAAATGTTATGGTTAGTGTTTTCTGGGATGTACAGGGAATTATTTTTATTTATTGTTTATAAAAGGGTAAAGGTATCACTGGTGACTACTTCGCAAATTTACTGCAAAGTTTGAGTGATGAGGTAAGAAGCAAAAAAAAAAAAAAAAATCTCATTTGGCAAAGAAAAATCTTGCATCTTAACGACGAAGCTTTGGCCCATCGTTCACTTGTTGGAATGGGAATTAAAGTTCGAATTGCTTGAAGATCCACCTTATTAACCAGATCTAGCACCCAGTGACTACCACCTGTTGCCGAACCTCAAAGAATTTCTTGGAGGACAAAGATTTCACAGTAACGAGGAGGTCATTGATGCGGTAAACAGCTGTTTTGAGGATCATGATAAATCGCACTGCAGAGAAAATTTCATTAAATTAGAATACCAATGTGACAAATGTATTAGCCTTTCTGGAGAATATGTTGGGAAATGAAGAACAAATTCAAAACGTTTTCTTTATCGTGAGGCCCGGGACTTATCAACTGAACCTCGTGTGTTTGAGAAAATAAAAAGGAATTCGAAAAATGCTCCATGTAAGGAATGGTCTGAAATGGAGAATTTTGTTGAAAAACGTCCTGTCGCAACCTTGGAAAAGAAGTTCAATACCAATTTTGGTGTAAGAGGTAATTTTTCATTTTTTATTATGCTGTTCACACACTCACACACGGGTAGACCTGACACCATTTGGATTTGGGCGTCCCAGAACATGTACTTCTGGTGGAACTTCGATATCGAATTTTTGCCTGGAATGCGATACTTCTACCTATTATATCAGAGAAATTAAGAAAAGGGCTAACAGTGTAGTCACTTAGGTTAAGTGCAGAGCTCATTTCATAGCAGACAGATTATTGCAGGAAAGTCCGCCTCGGTAGTGTAGATGGTAGCTTGTCAGCCTTACGTTCAAGAGGTCCCGAGTTCGAATCTCGGTTTTTCCAGGGTTTTCCCTTATTTTTAAAGACCAATGTTGGGTAACTGTAAGCTCCATGGACCCTGGACTCATTTGAGCATCATTTCACCCAATTCATTCACCGTCCTATATGACTCAACGTTGGATGACGTAAATTACATTAAAAAAATTGCAGGAAATTTTAAGTCCTGAAATCTAAGAATGAGCTTTAACGCAGAATATCTGAGAATTATTAAGTATTCTTCTATTGTATATTTGGAAAGAAAAAACAGTTTTTATGCCAGTTGAGGAGTCTTGTTTTGCGCTGCATTAAGCTATTCTCTATTCTTTTATTTGAAGTACTTTGCAGACAAATTTATATCATGATAAACGTAATGTGCATAGAATGATCAGTTCTGTTAAAAACAATTAGCTAGTCCACTGAATTAATAATGCTTGTAGAAGTTTGTATGAGTAGAACAGCTTTTAAGATATGTGTTTAAAGTAATGCCAAATGTTGCTGTGTTACTACTTTTAGACTTTTTTCCTGATTTAGTAGAATTAATGCAGGGAAAATCATTGGTATCTCATATATAAATACTTCTTCTTCTCTTCTTGATATAGGACAAGGTTGTGTTCTTTAAGGTCTTCTACACCTCATGTCATTTTAGGCGGCGGGTAAGGGAGCAACAACTATGGATCAGAATAATCCAGGGATGGATAATCAGTCCGGTCCCCGGAAAGAGGGTGGGGGAACTAGATGGACGAAATGAAATCGAAGTGGATGAAAGGAAAGATGATATTGGAGCCATTGGTGGAATGATGATGGGGAAACCGGAGGTCCCGGAGAAAACCCAGCCCAGCGTCGCGTTGTCCAGCACAAATCTAATTTTGCGGGCGCCTGGGATTGAACCCGGGCAGCCTTAGATATAAATACTTGGTGTAACGCATTAATAATTGAAATTAACATTTGGGTCCACCTGTTAACGTACCGTATGTGTCTGACACTCAAAACATCGCAAGTTCAATCTTGGCTAGGGCAAGTCACATGGATAATGCTTTATCCAGGCTTTTATTAACCCATTAAACTGATCACTCATTATGAACTACCAGGTTAAAGGAAGTTAAGCAACAAAACAAATAAAGAAACCTCACCCATTGTTAAAAAAAACAACAGTGCTGTGGTTTGGACTTCCGCTCAAACAAAATGGATTTTTCTGGAGGTTTAGTTAATTTCGAAAGCTTTAATATCCTTAAATCCAGTTCAGCTGCCAGTCAGCATCTAGTGTGGGATTATAACAACAGCCTTATATGTCACATCGGAGCAACAAACCGAGATAATGTTTCCCTTCTGATTTTGTTTCAAAATCTTGGTATAAGCATGCCATAGTAACTACGAAATTGACATTAATAAACTTAACATTTTATTACTATGTAGGAAAGGGACACAGCAATTCAAGTTTTAGAAATTAAGAAACAGCTTTCCTCAGAAACATCACGTTAACTTAGGTTAACGTTTGCTTCTTGTTATAATTACTTCTGGACCGAAACTACAGCAGTATCTTCTAAAGTTTAGTTAATTTAAGTAAGAAAAGTAATACGCAAGAGTGGGATTTAGTGAGATAAGCACAAAGTATGAGCATTACCCTATTTTGTTTTTGCGCCTTTGATGTAATCACTATGGTTTCAACGCAAACGAGACAGTAATTTCCTGGCTCTTTGCGTACTAGTCATATGTTTAATTCGTAAATCACAAATCTACACAGCAGTGAGCAGAAGATGCATCCTAGATACACAGGATTACAATAGATAATGCAAATTAATGCAAGAGCAACAATTTGGAACCATCGTGCTTTAAGACTACGGATTAATTTTTTTCTGTTTGATAAAAAAGTAATCGAGGCCTACATTAGCTGAAAGATGCTCTTACCAATTATATGTTATGCCTTCATAAGTCTGTGGCATCAGCTGACCCTTTGACTTTATACACCGTTTTCCGATGCAAACGATTCCTAAATAGTAAAATGTTAAAGATCTTCGATACACATTAAATGGTATTCAAATAACATGCACGTTATTAAATTAATATTAGTTTTTAACCGATTTAATGATTTCCGCCTAAATATACGAGGGCTGTTCAATAAATAATGTTCACAACTTTTTTTGACAACGTACCTTTACTCATCCTCATAATTTTGAAGGTCCTTCTCAAAATAGTCTCCCCTGAATGCGATGCACTTGTCCCAGCGTTTCTGCCAGTCTTCAAAGACATGCTGGAAACCATGTTTTGAGAGATCCTTCAAAATCGCCTCCGCAGCCTTCGCCACTGCTTCTGATGATGAATAATGCCTCCCACAAAGACGTTTCCTCAAGTCAGGGAATAGAAAAAAGTCCATGGGGCTAAATCCGGACTATCTGGAGGGTGAGGGATGTACTTCACGTTGAATTTTGCAAGATATTTAGCAACAACATTGGCAATATGTGGCCACGCATTATCTTGGTACAACATTCAGCCTGCTTCACGGAAATGTGGTTTTTTGCGCCTGATATGGACTTGCAATGTTTTCAGGACATCCCTGTAGCATTGTCCAGTTACTGATGTGTGTGCAGGTACATGTTGATAAGCAATTCCATGAATATCAAAGAATGAGATGACCATAACTTTCCCAGCAGAAGAAACCACTTTTGCTTTTTGGGGGGTTGGTGATGGAGGAGATTTCCACACTGAGCTTTGCTGTTTGCTCTCAGGATCAAATAGATGTAGCCAAGTTTCATCAGCTGTGATTACGTTTGATAGAAACTCCAGTTTTTCCTCTAACATCAACTTTAACTGCATGTTACTACTATTTCAGTGGTAGGCGACACTGAACATTCTGAACTTGCCCGTTTTCCCACAGACGGGAATCAGGAATACCAACAATGAAACTACTATGGCTTGTTTGTTTCACAATAAGCTAACAGAATATAATAAGACTTTATTTTAGTGCGAAAAATTATGACCATAAAAATTATGATCATATTTTGTTGTAAAGTCCTTGTACATCAACCACCAATAGGGACTTTAAAGCAACTTGAATACAAATATCAAATTAGTATGATATGTAAATGCTGCTTAATACATTATTTGATGAGGCAGAAGCAGATACTTTTATGATCTTAGTATTGTTGAACAATAGAGTTATCTTTCGGGCTCATAGGCCGTGGTCCATTAGGATTGGAATATCCCGACCTTTCGCCACGGACTTCACTTGGGATCTTCAAGGGGAGTTATCCGTGTTCGTAAGAGTTCGAATGACTCGCTCAAATGACCTGCCGTATATAAGACCGCGCCAACTATTATCAACCGTTATCGTGTCATTAGAGCTCTTAGGAATACGGATCACTCCTGAAGATGCCAAGCGCAGTCCTTGGGGAAACGTGGGGATATTCCAATCCTACTGGACTACGGCCTACAAGCCCGTAAGATAACTTTGCTATTCTTCATGACGCCGGCCGTGAAAGCCTCAGGAAATACACGTATTGTTGTATGCATTTAACATTGGACATAGATATACATAGATTCTTTTCACAGATCCGGCAAACAGTACACCTGTGGCACAAACAAACGGCATGAAGGACATATTATTACACTCTACCATTGATGACATTAACACTACTGAAAGCATACGCTTTTATGCACCAAATAAAGTTAGTTGATTTTGGAAAATGTTTTAATCTCTAGATTAAACACGGAAAAATATAAAAATTTACCATTAAACAAAAATACACATTTGTATAACAAACTTCATTAGTTGAATGCAGATATTTTGAACACATCTGAAACTCAGTTCAAAAATGCAATAATCAATAGTTACTTTGTAGCTTAATATTAACACTGAAATTAGAAATAACTATGAAGCTAATGCCACCTTCTCTTCTCTGCTCTCTATTTGTTTTTTAATTGTACTATGTTTATATTTGTAATATAAATTTGTAAATTATGAATATAAATTATATTTGCAATATATTTATTATTTAAATTTGTAATTTGTATTTTTATTTATAAGTTTTCTTTTTGTTTATCTATGAGCTTGATTTATATTACTGTATGTGACCTCATTTTTAATGAACATTGTATTTTGGCTTGTGCCTGTTATGTTCAGGACAATAAATAATCAAATAAACAAAAATAAATAAATTAGTAAATAAATAGTAAATAAGTAAATGAATAAATAAAAAATAATTAAGTAAATTAATTAATTAATTAATTATTTAATTAACCAGTGAAAGTTATCACGAAAATCAGAGCAATAAAATTAGGTTGGAAGTAAATATTTGTACACGGAAATGTCACATTTTCCAAATGTCCAGCTGTTCTTGCAACTGGGGCTTAGTGTCGGTTTATAAGAGATATGTAGCGAGGATTAAGGAGACGTTATAGTAGCCTGGTTTGTAAGAGTTGCGGTATCTGAAGTTAAAATTCAATATTCCAACCCCAATTTTGACCCTCGTTTTTTGAATCTGTTCACTTATTCAATTTCAAATAAGCTGATGGCCACACCAGACAAAGTGTAAAGTGCCACATATTGCTTTATACAATTGTTATACGCTTTGAAAAACTTGTTTTGTATGGTATTTTTGAAATGTCTGCAATTATGTAGCAAGATTCGACGTTCACAGTTTGTTTAAGCGCGTTAATTCTTTATTAAGATTTCAAGCAACATGTTCAGTAACATCTAAAAATGATAAACGATGTTACATTATACAAAATTTGTATTTGTTAGCTATTCGCTGTTTCTTTCAAGTCGTGTTAACTTATGTCATATCCAACTAACGTACTATCAAGTAATTCATCTATGTGAATAAAAGAACCTCTGCTTTATATGAGTGTTACACATATAGGTTACAACTAAGAGGGACACTCCATACACGGCGACCTAGTGTGACTAACACCCTCAGAAAGATGGAATGAAGTGTAAGAACCACAGGTAACTACTAGACGAAGACAGGGAGGCGCGGATATGTCCATAATAATTCCCAGATTCCCGTATCACTATTGCATGGACCTAAGGAGAGTGATGAGCGACCCGTCGATCACGCAGTCCTCTATCGTCCATAGCGAGTACTCTTTGCTTTGAGAAAGCAATTTTTTGTGGGGGAAGGGCAATCTTGTACTGACCAGGGAAACGCATGAGTAGCCCAAAGTGAAATAGGGTGGTCCACGGAAACATAACTCGAGACAATCCAAACGCAAACCTAAACGTTACCGCTGAGCCATCATCCTTGTTTGTTTTGCATAACTCCACAGAATACAGCAAAGGTGATCTTAAATTACAGATTGATACATAGAGCTAAAAATAAGTGTGGAATAAATTGCGTTTTGCCCTTAGCTCCGAATGTTTCAAAAACTAGGGAAGCATGTTCACAAATTTTAGTATTTCCACTATAGCGACATTACTGCGATTTTTGACGCACGGTTGCTCTCTGAGTCGAGTTTTTTTCGCTTGGAGTCGTGTTCTCTCTGTCCCTTTGTAGAGCATTAGCAAATACTTTGCATTGGATTGGACTGCCATTCGGAGGGTATTCAGTACTGCGACCAGTCTTGTTCCATTGCATTGCAACAGATTGTAACCGGGAGGAAGGCTAAGACAATAGGAGACAGAGCGCGCCCGTTCCAAGGAGCCCAGATAGAGCAGAGTGCAGGGTCCATACACTTGGAAACTCCTCGGCAGGCCACCCGACTGCGGTCCGGAAACTTCCCACCAGACCCGGCTTGGAGATCGGAGATCATCCTACAAGAGGAGGAAGATTCACTCAGAGCATATCATCCCGCCATGCACCACCGACACACCCGTGAAACCTCTATCCTGAAAGAGACTACCAGAGGAAAGATGATGTGAAATGAAATGGAGGGCCGGAAAATACGGGGAATGTAATTAATCTACCCAGCATTCACCTAGCGACCACGGAAAACCCCCGAAGACAGCCATCGGTCAGGTAGATTCACCACGGGAATCGAACCCGTGCCTCACGAATACCGGCTACAGACGAAACCGCCTGAAACATTCCGGTCGCCTAGCACATATTTTAGTCATACCTCCTTTCAGCAAGTTTGTCAGCAGTTTATAACGCTTATAGATTACTTCGTATATTAGAAAGGATCCTGAAAGTACTGTTTTGGTACCAGACATTTAAATACGGCGGGGAATTCATATATTGATTATACTGAAACTTGAATTGTGTCCTTGGTTCTCTCTCTCTCTCTCTCTCTCTCTCTCTCTCTCTCTCTCTCTCTCTCTCTCTCTCTCTCTCTCTCTCTCTCTCTCTCTCTCTTTGCTCTATGTTGTCCAATTTACTCCGCAACGTTAAGTTATATTGAACGATGAATGAGATAGGTGAAATGATGCTCAAATGAGCCCAGGTTTATTGAGCTTTAAGTTACCCAACATTCGTTTTTAGGATAACGGGAAACCCCGGAAAAACCTTATCCAGATAACTCATCCTGACCGAGATTTGAACCCGGCACCTTTGAGCGTGAGACAGATATGCTGCCACCCATGCTATCGAGGCAGGCAGGGTTCATGTTTGATAAAATTAATTACAAGATTTTTTTAACTTGCATCCTCCAAGGTTAAATCATATTTAAACGGGTTAAATAATACTCAAATAAGCCCAGGATCGACAGAATATGGAGTTACCCGACATTTATCTTTTAGGATAAGGAGAACCCCCAGGAAAGACATTCATATCCAGGGAAATAACCCTGACCGAGATTTGAACTGGGACCTCTTAAACGTGAGGCAAACACGCTATCACCTACGCTAGAGAGTGGGACTTTACAAAAATGTGGAATGGGATTAACAGAATGGTGCAAGTTAGATGTTTTTAGAAACAAGCGAGGATTAGGAAAGAGATTAAGTACAAACAGGTAGTAGTTAGTATTCGAGACAAAATGGAACTAAGTCTAAATGTACAATAATTAAAAGACGGCTATCATAGTGAAGTAGGCATATGAATGCGTTGGCTAAATTAATTGTGCATAGAAGAAACAGAAGGGGAATAAACATAGATATATACCCTGAGGTAAAAGAGAAAATTCCTTTAGGAGGGAAAATCAGTAGAAAAAAGAAATGCTTTAGAAACATAAATACGCCATTAAATTAATTAATCTGAGGCTCTCAGCTCAGTTGCAGTCATAGTATTAAATTGTATACTCGCATAGAAACTTCAAGAAACTCTCACAGTAAACGTATAGCCAGTTAATAGGAATTTATTTTATTATTATTACATGAAAATAATAAATTTTGTTTATTTGGGTAGGTGAAAAGGTTTATTTCGGAAGGTGAATGAGTGAAATATCTAAATTATCCCCGAATATTCCTGGGGTTCATAAGGCTTAGTGATTACCTGATGTTCGTCTTAGCATGATGAGGAAACATCCGGGATATTAAAACATCTTCTGGGTTACGGGTAACCCCCCATAATAGAGATCCGTAACGCTTGACTGGGTGGCGGACACGCTAACCTCAAATCATGGAGTGGATAATAACTTATAGTGTAAATAATAATTTCTTTCACATTAGCCATGTGTAGGCTAAGGTTTGAATGAGTAGAACCAGACTGAACAATTCAATGCCATGGTAGAGATTTTAACCTTGGATCTCCCGCTCTCCGCGCAGTTGCTCTAAGCCACTGAGCTACTATGGCCAACATGCCGACATGACATTAGATTCTCCAACTGATTCGTATGTTTCCCGGTAGACCACTAGGAGTTCTCATACGCTATGGGACACGCACCTTTTGTGGCGCCTTACTAGTAAGGCAATTTATAGTGCATTACTGAGATAAATATAAGTATACCATTTCTGTTTATAAACACGTTTCAGTCAAATTCTATACTGCGATGAACTTATAAGTATCCTGGCATACAGCCTTTGCATTCGAGATATATGTACTTCTTCATTAATTTTGTAGGCAGATAAATGTCTATGTTTACAGATATCAGGAAACGAATTTCAGCATTTAAAACGCACAGTTATCAATTGTGCTTGTGAAAACATAGATATAGAGGGTGACCACATTGGGGCGGAGGGCACAAAAACAGGCAGGATGCCTAAAGTTTGAAGTTATCCATTACATGCAGATGCCGGCGGGACATTCATACCTCTTCCTGAAGGGGAGGCATCGGTGAAATTTCGTCAAAAATGAAAAAAAAAAAATCTACATTTTCCTCTTTTTGCCTTAAAATTTTTTAAACCTTGTAGTTTCAGAATCTGCCGTTAGTTAGGCCCTAGCGTCATTTAAAGAGTCACTACGTCATTATTTAAATGCCCATGTGTGGGTGGGCGTGGTCATTTATATAGTCTTTGCTAGTGAGTTAAAAAGAAATTGATATAATCCTCGTCTAAACTGCGCGGTTTGATTCTGTAACCGTGATAATGTGCAGAGACATCTTCTGGATGTTTGTGGAAGCTACTGAACCTCTCTGCTACCATTTTTAAATATTATTTCCCACTTACTACCTTTGAAAGTAAACAAACATTACCAATGACATGTAGTATTTGTGAAATATGGTTTACATGCAAGGGAAAGCTGTGGATAGCCGCATATATTAAATTGCCATTGTTTAGAATAGGAATAAAGCCTGATTTAACATTGTATTGCGTTCTTGTTGCAACAGTAGGTATGTAATTCATACCAGGTTAGGTTAGCTTAGAAGTACAGTGGCTATTTCGAAGCAAAATTTAATGAAGCGTTAAGATTTTCTAGCCATAATAATAAGTAATGATACTAGAATGCTCTACTTGAAGTAAATGTTAAGTGAAAACATATTATAGCCCTGAAGTTAACAGTGATTCCAGTAGGTCACCCTTTGATGTAAATAGAAGAATGGTTGAGTATTTCTGGGCATTGGTAAGGTGCATATTTCTATGCAGAAGATTTGTATGACCCTGGGTATGAATTGCATGAATATTGTACTTACAATTTCCATCTCATAGACAAAAATAAAGAGATTAGTTAGCACTATTCTATAACAGAGTTTCATCAAAGGAGAAGCACAGAATGCTAATGAAAGTTTGTATGGAGTAAATTTCACAAAGAAGTTCTTGTATTAAGAAAGAAATTGCAAATTGCAGTCATTGCAGATGTTAGTGAATTTAATATGGGTTATAAAGCAAGCCAAAATGTTAAGGCAAAAGTTGCAGCAAGCAAAGTATGTCATGTTAGCAAGAAAATTAGCAGTATTAGATATAGGTGAAAGCTAAAACAAAGTGCTCAAAGTTCATTGAGCAAATATAAATCTGCCTGTAGCAGTCAAAAGTGACTAAATTAAAAGAAAAAGAGGACAACAAAGTAGCTGAGTGGTCTTCATATAGTTCAGGAGGGTTATGAAACACAGAAAAAAATATTTATATTCAGAGCTTCTAACTAGATTTTTCTTCACGTCCAACTTTTAACATTTTTAATACTCCTTATAGTCCAGTCACTAAAGTTTTCGGTCAATTTCTTTATGTTTTGTATATATGTATATTCCTAGATAAGTTTTCAATAAAAATTGGTATCATTATGGCTGTATATTAAAAAGTTAGTAATTATTGGTATAGAAACCAAAAAATTGAGGAAAATTCAAGAAAATTCTATCATATTCCTTAAATCTTCTCCTACAGAACCGTTAGACATGGGCAAATGAGTATATACATATATAGTTTTATAACTATTTTCTAAGGGAACCAGAATCCAAAGTTCCAAACATTTATAACAAAAACTGTAAAGAATGTAATATGTTTCCTAATGTAAAGAAATTGCAGCAAAAAATTAAATTATCATTCCTTTTTGTAAAAACTATAGTAGATCAAAAAATTATATAAAAAGAGACAAAGGTAAGCAAATTGAACAGAAATAAGGCAATAAGATAGCTGTAGGGACAGCCTATGATGCATGGAGTTTTCAAAGTGAAGAAAGTAATGTAATTTCTATCTAAATCTTTAAATTAATTTTTCACCACTTTCAATTTTTGAACATATTTGTATATTCAAAATTCTCCAACTTCTGCAATTCTCAACGAATTTATATTAAACTTTGCATACATATTCCTAAATAAATGTTTAATAAAAGTTGGTATTTCTGTTTATTTAAATTAAATAGTTTATTTATTATTGAATTTTAACTCTCAAAATTGCAAAAAAAAAATATTAACACATAAATTTTTTCTCCAAAAATACTTGACACACACTTTGAAAGTATAGCAACTTTTGTAACTCATTTACATAGAAACCTGAGTCTAAACTTTAAAGTTTCTAAAAGAGAAACTGTATGACCTGGGACTTTTTATATAACATAATCATACTATAAAAACACTAAATGTGTGTGCTTTTTTGTTGAAAAAACTATTTAAGATAGAAAGATGAATTTTGCAAGCTTAAATAGATTCCCTATAACCCACTTAAAGACAAAACTTCAAGCAGTTCTGATGTAAACTCTGGATTTTAGCATTTTTCACAAATGCCTCCCCTGAATAGAAGTCCCTCTGTGGGCCTGATGCACATCTAACTTCAAAAAAGGGATGACAAATCATTAACATACAACAACTCAATCTCACTACTATGCCTAATACGGACATCGATGTCAGTCATTTTCTAAACTCATGAAGTAGTATCACCTGTTGAATTTGAAAGATATGCAATGCACTATAGGTGATTAAACATTTTCGAACATCATGCAAAGTAGAAAAATAATAATTGTCCATATATTTATCTATTTTTATTTTAGTGTCGCTGCAGATATTATTTCCACATGGAGGTATACTCAAAGGCTCCATGTGGCTTAGAGCAGTGGTTCTCAGATACGTGCATACGTATAGCTTTTGAGTCTGTGCGACAGGAAGTGGCGGTTCCGTTGTCCATAGCACAGCGATTAGTCACATTCACTATTTGTTCATAAATGGTAGCGCGCAAGAAAATTTGCCGCTTTTGTTGTCACGGTATCAGCGAATATTTTGGCGATTAGTCACACTCACTATTTGCTCACGAAGGGTAGTGCGCAAGCAAATTTGCCGCTTTTGTGATCACGGTGCCGGCGAATATTTTAACGCTTGTTGTATAACGCTGATACTAGAATCTTGAATAAGCAATGATTACCGGGCATGAAATCTAGTCTGTCTGCCTGAAGAAATCGCCACTCCAATTTTGGGCTTCTTGACAGACAAATTTCTACAACCACTATGGCTGGGGTAAGAATATTCTACTTTATTTTATAATATGGTTGTGTATAAAGAGACTGGTCTTACCTAACCAAAACCGAGAAACTTTTTCGTTTCAGTTTCAACGATAGTGAAAGTAATGTGATAAGGAAGGACAGTAACAAACGTTTTATTTGAATATTGAACTTATTAAAGGGCTTATTTAGAAGAGAAAATTTGATTTTTCAAAGCGAGGTTTTCTGGAGTCGATCGAGAGTATGCAGTGTCCAAAGGCAAGATTTCCTTGGTGATCCCTTAATACCAGCTCCCACTGCTTTTTCAGAATCAACTTAATCCGCACTAAGACAATTACAGACATACGTAAGGATTTTTATTCTGGTCAACTCACCCTGATATTCATCTGTTCGATGACAAATTTTGGATAAGTTTGTCTGCTTGCTAAGTAGACTTGGTTTTAGACAGTTTGTTCTTTCAAATTGTTTATACATTTTGATATTGGAATTATCGAAAAGTGCGATTATATTATGTCATGAGAGGGTGTTACTATAATATTTCTCAGTCTACTTAAATCCTGATGTAAAAACATGGCGGATCTGACTCCACAGCCCAGGTTTAGACGCTACTACAAGTTTTGCAACGCTAGCATTATATGTGGTATTATTGTGCTGCTCAGAACATTACATTGGCGTTATCTATGTTAGGCTGCAATTTAATTAACAGTAATGAGTTGATAGTATCAACATACAATTTCGACAGTAATTTTTCTATTCTATATAAGTTTTATTAGCTCTAATAGTTCCTTGCAATTAAAAATGAAAGGTAATCCACGGCGTAGCAGCCTGAAACGGGGCTGTGCCTCCCAACTCGACTGTCGGCTTCTATGTCCAAAATACGCAAGGCAGAGGTGGGCGATGATCCAACCGATGCGGGAAGGAGATGTGGTCGGCATTTCTAAAGTTTGCATTTGGCGATCGGGATTCACTACCTGTTGCAGCTCCTCAAATTCCTGACCATGCTGAGTGGTCATTGGTACTAATTGCGGAAAATCCGCACACCCAAAAATGAAATCGAATCCGGGCACTTTCCGTGACAGGGAACTTAAATACAACATTCCAGCTCACTACCCATGGCGCAGGACGAGTTACAATAAGTAGGGAAAGTATTTCATTCCAGCTAAAAATTCGATACCATGATTTCAGTAGAAATATACCCACATTGAGGTATCCTGATTTCAAGAAGAAAAGTAAGTATTTATGGAAATAGATCCGTATGTTTGTGTGTGTGTGTGTGTGTGTGTGTGTGTGTGTGTGTGTGTGTGTGTGTGTGTGTGTGTGTGTGTGTGTGAATGGAATAACTACAAAACGAAAAGCCTCTGATGAGTAGGGCTCGGAAGTTAATGAACCAAAAATCAGAAAATAGACCACTAAAATGCCCTTAAATTTTGGAGAAAGTGACATTAAAGTTTTAAAATGTTTCCTGTCACATTTGATTATGAAGAATATCATCAAAACCAGGACCAAAGAACTTCTCAAAAGAGATAGAACCATACTTAGCTGGATAGTTGCTCAAACAGCTGGACACTGTCAGCTGCGAGGACATCTCTATAAGATTGGTCAACAAGGTGATCCAACCTTGCTGAAGATGCCACAGAGTAGATGAATTAGCATTTCATCTGTTAAATGATTACGAATCACTGGCAGCACTCAGGGTTAAACAATTAAACCATTAGTTCATGTCTGAGCTTGAACTATCAGTGGTCTCCCCCAAGAAGCTGCCTTCTTTTATCAAAGATACTGGTATTTTGGAGACTAGATAGAGGAAAAAATAGTTGTAGTGCATAGGGAACTTCATGGCTCTCCCCATTTATTAAACCTAAACCTTAAACCTAATGTAATCGAAATTAATCAGCTGATTTCTGGCAGCAATATAAGTCGCATTGATCTAAGATGCAATACAATAGTAAAACGTGGGAAATATCCAAAAAAAGTTGTGCTGTATGCCCACGACAAAAAGACTAGAAGGGGCTGATGGGCAGAGGAGATTGAACTGTTTATCTGCTCCGGTAGCTATCTGTTTACTAGGAAATGAGTGAATAAGAGTGCACAGGAGTCACCCATGCTGCCAGATCGAATTTTTGTTGCAGTATATGCAGCGATAGATTTTATGTATGGGTGAGTTATGTGACAACACTTGTGTATTTTAAACGAATCTTCCATATTTGTCGTACTCGAAAGGGGAGCATATACACCTTGCGGTCCTCAAAAGTGATTACGTTTCACATTCTTCTAGCTTGCCTTCTTGTCCTGGGCAAACAGTAGATTTATTTCAAAATTAATGAATTAAACTTGTTTACCTTTAAATTTCTTCCCTTGTCTACTGAATAATACAGCTGGGATACCTTAAGGGCAATGGGACGTTATTTTTATCCAGACAGGGATAGCTTTTAACAATATTGAAGTATAAATATATAAAAAATTAAACATTGCTGGAAATTGAAATTTGGTATGATTATAGTATTAGCATGTTTGCATTTCTCTACTTTATAATATTTACATCAAGTTCATACACTTCCTTGCAAAAGGGGCATAAGGCACTCTGTGTATCCTGTAAAAAAGTATTACACTCTATACTTCAGGTCCAGGTTCCTTGTAAGAACTAATCTTTTTCCTAAATAACATAAAGTACAGTTTTATAATCTAAACTAAATAAAAAGCATACATAATTTATACTATGCACATTAAAAATTATTTAGTTGTGTTAGCAAAGTAAGATAATATTTTTAAGGTCTGAAATTTATTTTCCCTCCATTTTGTAGATCATATGAATACAAAAATAATATTAATGTGTTCAGGGATAGTTAACAAATAAGCACTGAAATTTTGTATCAATATCTTTTATAGTTTTTGAGAAACATGCACCTAAACTATGAAAAATCAAGGTTTCGGGAAATCACGTTCAAAGATTAAGCACCACTCTTTTTAAATTATACCTACTCTCAGAACATGCCTGCTACATATTCCTGCTCAGTTAGGTTTCCCTCATCTTTTATTTTCCCTTTTTTACTTCTAGCTGCACTTTCAAGTAACTGAGCTGTTCTTTTTGCCTCTGAGAGTCGACGCACATCTATTTTTAGACATGCTGCCCTCATATTTTCACCAAGCTTTATAACCATTTTTGTAATTGGTTTGTGCCTACCACTGCACCCATAATTATAAAAAATAACACTAACATAAACACCAATTTTTAAAGTTTTTGGCCCAACATGCACAGTTTTTGAAATTCGTTCCCATATTAGATTATGAAAACTTTCATTTCGGTTTTGGGTTCGACCATGCAAGCACTTTCTCAGTAGTTCTTCTTGAGAAAGTTCCCTAAATACTGGTTTTATTGCTAAAATAACCTCTTCTGGAAGAGAGCGTTTATGTTTCTAAGTGGGTTAGTTAAGAAATTTCAAGTTTTGGAAGTATGCAGAAGATCAGGAAGTGGGCGTGTCATTTCGCCACCATTTTTAAATTGATGGATTAAACGGCTTTAATGCCAGCTGATGCCCTATGTTATACATAATTTAAAAGCTGAAGAATTATGTAATTTTTAACACTAAAATAAAAAAATCGATTTTTTGAAGCCCATCACCTCCCAGTGCCCTTAAGAGCAAAGTTAATTTACAATAAAGAACAGCTACTTCTTTCATATAATTCAAAGACGTTGCTATCGTTGAGCGTGTAATTTTTAACACCAGAGAGAAAAAATATATATAATAAGAAAGATTATTCCTTTATATATTACGGAAAAAGACATATGATACTGTATGTTTTGATAAACTGAGTTTCATTTTTCTAGAATAGAGTTCTGTTTATGTGTGCTATTTCTGCAGCTATACGCAAGTAAACGAGGTTGATGTGGACGTCAGAGAAGAAAATAAGAAGTGCATCTTTTCTGCCATGATAACAGCAAAAATGTTAAACATTAATAAAGCTCATTGAAAATGTCTTTCAAATGACATCATTTTAATACATGTGACTTCAAATTAGATATTTACATGACGCCGAATTTTCTTCTCAGGCATGAAATATTTTCTTCCCAAAGTGCCTTCAATTCAGGTATTATTACTGTCTACTGTTTGTGTTGCCGTTAGACTGAGCATTAAGCTTTACTAAAACTAACATGTAAATGTGTATATAAGGTATAAGGAAAATTCTGGAAAAAAAATTTAGTTTGGTATTCCTACAAACATAGATAAGTGTGCTTACACTAACTGAACCTCGCAAATTAGGCAACTATATCGTAAATTATAAAACAGCTATAAAAGACTGGCATAAAGTGATATAAAGAACTTGTTCTAAGATATTTTAACTGTCTATATGATCATTAAAGTAAATAAAAATAGCAGAGAGTTAAAACATATTGTTTTATGCTTAAATACATTGAACTATAAAGAATATATTGCATTTCAACCAAAATTTAATTTTGAGATTTCGAAATAAGCTTTTACAAATAGGCTTTTGTGTGTGTATGAACAACAGAACTCAGATACAACGGGTTTTATAATTAATAATATAGGTATTTAAGTCCAGTAACTCTCAAAAATGGGACAAAAAAGACATGCGAGAAAATGACTTGCATTGAACTATCCTTTAAATAGAACGTTAACAAGGTTATTATTTTGTTCTATAAGACTTTAAATCTCTTGATTAAAATGTGAATTGTATCTGAAGGATTCCAGAAGCTATTTCATTATAATAATGTAGAACTGGTGAATCTGAATAGTAAAAACTTGTAATTTAACTGTTTGCATCTATAACTGTATGCATTTATTTCATTTAAAAGAAAGACACCTACAAAAACAAGTTTGCGTAAAGTTGTTTGCAGAAGCTATAAAAAAATAAATGGTAATGGCTAGAGAAAGTCATATAAGAGTAGTATATTATATGCTTTGCTCAGCTTTGTTTAAGTTTTAAGCATTTTATGGGTTTTTGAAGCTACCTTGTTCTTAAAATATTTCTCTAAGTTAGACCGAAATAAATCACCAGGCATTTATTTGCATTAAGAATATATCCATAAGTACACCAGTAAGAATTGGCTTAAACTTTTAAATATGACTCTAAAGAGAATAGGTAAATCGCTGCAGACCTCACAGGTCATATTTCACATTCGCGCAGTGCAGCATGCAGTAAAAAGAAGGAAAAATATAAAAGGGCATGTCATCTCATTAGAAAAACTAAAATGTAGCTAAATCCCTGGAGAGTTGCATCAGAGAAGAGAAAGGATCAATTATTCCTCTTCTGCACAACGAGGATTTACAACCAACAGAAATTCATGTCAGAGCATATATGCAAAGCTACCGAAACAGGCACATCAGAATAAATTTATGTTAATGGTACAAATAATATAGAAGAACTGAAGGTCTTATTTTTTTTAACTCTAAATTTTATGACAGGCTATCTACTGAGCATTAGAAAGGGGGGCCTACTTGTGAAATCTACACGTGAATTCAATTGGTTTACCCTGGAAACTGAAATAAAAGATACAAAATAAACTGTATCCCGCTGGACACACAAATTTGATCCTCACTTCATCTTTCATTACTCTTAAAGATGTTATTTTTACTTTCTGCTTGGATTGAGTTAGATAAGCAGACACGTGACCGTAAACTTATGTGAAAAACGTTACAATAGCGTAATGCAGAGAACGCAGAGTAATTTGTTCTCTAGAGACTTTCTTTTTTAAATTGTAGTCAGCGAAATAAATGCAAGTTAATTATTTTCAAGGCTTAGAAGCGTGATTAGTAAGATACTATGCCCATATCATTAAACTTAGCTCACTATAAATATAGGAGGTACGTCCAGAAAGTAAGTTCTGTTTGGTAATAAAATTAAATTCTGTACAGCTACAGAAAAATTATTTATTGCACAAAATTCTACAGCTCTTAAACTACGTTGCCACATAACTGCCGAAATTTTCCAGGCATTTGTCATACCGAGGCACAAGTTTTTGTGTACCTTCTTCATAGAAGTTTGCCGCCTGTGCCTTCAACCAGTTGGAAACATTTTCTTTCAGCTCTTCGTCATTGTTGAAGTGTTGACCACCAAGGAAATATTTGAGATGCAAAAACAGATGAAAAACGCCAGGAGCGAGGTCAGGACTGTACGGGGAATGGTCAAACACGTCCCAGCCAAATCCCTGTAGGATGTTTATCGTCGCATTTACAGTGTGTGGTCGTGCGTTGTCGTGAAGGAAAACAACACCTTTTGACATCATTCCTCGGCGCTTATTCTGTATTGCGCGGTGCAATCCTAGCTTTCAGAAAACGAATCACAGATCTGATTTCACAAGCGGCGGGATTTTCAATCAACACAGACATTGTAAACAAGAACAATAAAGCGTACGTGGCTGACAGCGATCTTACATTGGCGCACGTTTCTTCTCCTTGATACAGAGCGTCTACCGCGCATTTGCGGAACTGACTTCGCAGCGCTGCAGCGGAGATAAATTGAAACAGAACTTACTTTCTGGACGTCCCTTGTATAACTTCAATTCATAGTTTAATGTTTAGGCAATATTCTATCTCCAACGACTGGCTTAAAATTAACGATGTTATAGCTGAAAATTAGTAAACAAGGAAAATTGAACTTTTGATATGACGTTTTACATAAACATGTAAAACATGTTTTTACAGCAACACTTGCTTTATTGATATCCAAGCATGTCAATCACCAATCACCGTTTATTTTACGTGAATCTACTTCGATTTCTTTGGTTACAATGTGAATAAATCACAAAATTAATTATCCTCTGATATTAAAATGAAGTGTTCTTTCATGTGTCATTAACTAAGCTATAAGTTATAGAGATGGTCGCAATGGCTTCGAAAAACACAAATATTTTTATACACTTTCCTGTTTTTAAAAACCATTTATTTGAAAATGAGTCTCATCTGAAAGGAATAGCAACAGATGTTAGATTTTTATCATGCATAACACCTGTTCTTACTGAATACCGCACTACAAATTGTAAATATTAATCGTACATGAAATGAAATTTGGAAGGAAATATTCTAGACCTAAGTTTATCCTCATTCATTTCCCATTTATGAAAGCTGAGGGATACCTAACGGATAAAGCAAAAGTAAAAGACGTGATAAAGAGAGGGTGTTTCTCTCGGGGACCTCCTGTTCCTTGAGTTCGTGCCATGTGACGGTAGATGCTGATGTACTGATATACTCAAAAAATTACCGCATACAAATACTTGGAACTTTTATATTCAAGTTGGTAACTTAAACATGGCTTCTTACAGATTTGGCATGTAAACAAGGGGATTTAAATTAGAACATTATCATGCATCTCTAAAACACCCACACAGGGAAACAACGATATAAACCACATTCAGTTACCCTATTTTGTTAAGTAAGGGGGAGGTGGTTTTAAAACGTTGTGATTACCTCGCAGCACCAGTGGTACACAGTTCAGCTTACTTCAGGTGAATGCCGAGGTATGCCGATCTTCTGGGCAATGAAGGAGTGGATGAAATTTCTAGGAAGGAAACTGAGAAACCTTTTATTTGTCCTGAATCAGCACTGCTGTTGTCAACAGGACGTGGGTCTGGCTAACATGAGGCAGTCGATTAGAGACGAAGTCAGCATAGAATTCAAGCATTAACAAGCTTTGATACAGGGTTGCCACAGTTGCTAAATTTAAGGAGTGTAAAGGTTCAATGGGCAGAAATCCTGTTTCCAGAACACTGTGCCCTCAGAGGGCTGTTACCCAAGGTGTGACTGTAAGATGCTCGCAGACGATGTGAAATGTCTTGCGAAACAGTAGCCCATTTTTTGAGCGATTTCGAAGGTCACTTTTGGGACTGAAGTTCCAAAATTAGAAATGCTTTTAATATCACGAACCAGAAGCTGATAGTTTTATTATGAACATCAGCCCTCTGGATAAATGATATTAAAACTTGATTCACACTTAATATGCCAATGTTCCAGCACCGGGCAACGTTTAGCACTTTATGAAGTTACGAGGGTGGGTCAAAAAGTAATGCCTCCTATTTTTTTCCTTAATTAAGTTATGTGAAAACTTTGAATTTGGCGCAATTTCTCAACCCTTCTTCTCCAATTCCCTGCAGTAGTAAGTTCCTAAGCCAACAGGTGGCAGCACTGCAACCTCTTGCAAAATGGCTAACATCGACATTCGTATTAGACAGCGTTCTGTGATTTAATTTTTGACTGCGGAAGGTGAAACGCCAATTCGCATTCACGAAAGCCTAAAAAATGTGTATGGTTATGCAACGGTGGATGTCAGCACTGTTAAACGATGGGTTCGTCGCTGTAACGAAGCTGAAGGGCAAACGCCATGGGCAGATGGAAAGCGAAGCGGCAGGTCGGTGACTGCAGTGACTCCATTCAACATTCAGCGAATCCATGACATCATTCGTGGTGATCACCGGGTAACAACAGGTGAATTGTGCCGCATTACCTCCCTCAGTAAAGGCAGTACGATGACGATTATTCAACTGGGTTACTCAACAGTTTGTTCACGTTGGGTACCAAGAATGTCAACCGCCCAAAACAAAGAAACAAGGGAAACCATAGCCTCCGAACACTTGCAGCGTTTCAATTCGCAGGGAGAGGAATTTCTGGAAAAACTGTTACTGGAGACGAAACGCGGGTTCATTTTTTTGAACCTGAATCAAGGAGACAGTCAATGGAATGGTATCACACAACGTCACCGAAAAAAAAAAATCAAAACTCAGCGGTCGGCAGGGAAAGTTATGGCTATTATATATTATTTGGGATGCAGAGGTTGCGCTTATTGTTGATTTTATGGAGCAGGGATGCACGACAAATCCTGTCCAATACCTCAGAACTCTCAAAAATCTGAAAGCACGTCTTCGCCGAGTTCGCACAACAAAGTCTATGGCGGATGTTCTTTTGCATGACAATGCAAGACCACACACCAGCCGTTACACCAAAGCAGAAATGGAGAAATTGGGATGGCAAGTCTTACCTCACCTCCCATACAGCCCTGACCTGGCACCATCAGACTTCCATCTGTTCGGGCCACTAAAGGAAGTTCATCGTGGGATTCATTTTGAAGATGAGGAAACTGTGAAAACGTCCGTGCGTCAATGGCCTAGGAAGCAAGACCGTGTGTTTTACCACACTGGAATACATGCCCTAGTTAAAAGGTGCCCCAAAGCTGTGGAAAAGGACAGAGATTATATTGAATAGTGAAAAATTAATCATCAATGCTGTAGTTTTTAGGCTATGTAAATTGGATTCAATTTTCTTGGCAATTAAAAGAGAAAAATATAGGAGGCATTACTTTTTGACCCACCCTCGTAAATTAAGATGTAGATAGAAATATGGCAGAGTTCAGAACTTAGGCATCGAAATCTCAAATATTTTATAGTAGTGTTTAGCAACTAAATAGTGAAAGAGAACAAAAAGACCTTAATCCAACTGAACCGGTCCTTAATCCAGAAACAAACGATACCCTCTTCAACACAGAAGCCATTGCGGCGTTCAAAGGCAACCTACTCCATTGTCAGTATTCTTTTCAACAAATCTATAGATAAAACAAATTCATCCTCTTTTGCACGCGTAGAAGAACAGAATAACTACTTTAGATACCGACTTTGGATAAATCATAAAAACCATAGCAACATGGGTATATTTAAGTATCTTTATGTAATTTTACTATTTAAAAAAGAAGTTCAATATCGTTTCTTTCAAATTTTGCTTCACCAGGGCCATGAGGATGGAAGTTAACGGCACTTCTTCAACGCTCATCGGTGCATTGCAGGCAATCCCAAATGAAGTGTTGAACTAAGTAAGAGTACTCTGACAGTGCTTACAATGAGGAAGAGGTTCCAAGGAAATACCTGCACGAGGATGAAGTGATCAATGCGTTCAAGGGTAAGGGTAACTTTGTTCTTGCGCAGAAAACAGGGAAAAGGCTAATATCACAGCTATCGGAAACGTTTAGCGGAAAACTTGATAATTGTGACAATTTTTCCATATATAAATCATTTGTTTGGTTCTGGGAATTTCCTCACAAATCTCCATTTGAACAAAGGTGCATTTTAAACTTACGTGGATACATTTCTTAATTACGCTGCTCAGTGACAGGCTGATAGATATGATAGTATACACTCCTTTCCAAAATGCTCTTGTAAGATATCTACGAATTAGGTGCGCTCAAGTTATAACGCCTCATATTTTTTTCGTGACTTGGACCAGGTAGGGACTTCTGTTTTCTTTAGTACACGTGGGCACGCTGTGAATCCGTGACAGAGATGGCATCACTGCACAGTGCATAGAACTCGAGTGGCAGCGACGAGGGTTAGGACTGTTTTTATACTTGAAAATGCCGACATTTTCATTGCAAGTAAAGCGTGCAATCATTCGCTTTCTCCATTTTCGTGGTGACACTCAATGAAATTCATTGCCAGTTGAGTGAGGCATGTGGTGATGATACCATGGATATGTCTTATGTGCGTTCCTGGGTGCGACAGATCAATGAAGGCAGAACATCCTGAGACCACAAACCAAGACGGTCATGACCTCGCCCCAGCCGGTCTGATGACATGATCCAACGGGTGGAGAAAGTTGTGTTGGAGGATCGCCGATTGAGCATTTTCACATCTTCAAGCAGGATTGTGTGTACAGATCCCTCCCGTAGGGGAGGGGATCCGTCCCATTCAGCTGCCGTGGTGCGGGCACTGCGGACCCTTAGCACATGTGGTACCTCTGACGTTACTAGAGAAACCTCGGGCCAAACTGCCGAGGGGAGTTGTTCAGATTGGGTTGGACTCGAGGGGACAGTACGTTCCCAACACCCACGGGGAATTGGGTACCACCGGCCAGGCTACGGCTGCCCGTAGGGGGTAGAGGGTTGCCTAATAAGTCCCGGGCACTAGCCTGCAGAGCTAGTAGAAGGTGTGCTAGATCACCAGGTGGCCCCACCGAGGTTTTCGGTAGTCTTCCCTGCATGGTTGACGCGCGTAAGTGGCGTATCCACTTCCATCCCGTCTTGTTGACGTTGTGCTCAGCGGGGGGAGGAGGCTTTTTAGGCTCAAGCTATAGCCCCATGGAAAAACCCTCGGAGTATCCATCGCTCCCGGGTAGAAGGAGGCCCGGGTCCTTGGTCCTACGGGTCCAGGACTAATGGGAGTGGAACCTCTGCAATAAACTGTGTACAGATCCAATGGAAATGCCATTTTTGGAGGCGATGTCTGCAACTGTCTTGGTTTGTTGTCACACGATGTTCTGCATTCATTGAACAGTCGCACCCAGGAACGCACAGTAGACACATCCAAGGTACCATCACCACATGCCTCACTCAACAAGAAATGAATTTTAAGAGGTGTCACACCATGAAAATAGAGAAAGCGAATGATTATACGCTGTTCTTGCAACGAAAACTTCACCATTTTAAGTATCAAAAAACAGTCTTAAGTCTCGTCGGTGCCAGTAGAGTTCAATGCGCTGTACAGTGCAAACATCTCTGTCACGCATTCACAAACGGACTACGAGTGTTTAGAAATAAAAAGCAGAAGCTTCTATGTGGTCCCAGTCCTGGAAAAAGAAATACGAAGTGTTATAACTTGAACGTACCTCTTACATATTTTCTGTTTTCTTTGTGTATATGCGTAAATATCACAATTAAACAAGTAAACCCAGAATTATACAAAAAATCGCGGTAATCTTGGGATTATTTATTTCACTTATCCAGTTTTTATTTTGACAATTTACGCAAATAATTATGCAATTTCTGTAAGCTAAGATCCTAAACAAAAGAATTCAAGCCGGTTGCAACAGCAAGGGATAGACTTAGAAGTCAAGTACCCTGCAACGGAAAGACAGTTTGCTACGCACATGGACATTCCAAGTTGAAGCTTGGAGTAGCTGTCTGTCGCGTGAATCACTCCCTCTCTTGGTTACCAGGGATGGGCATTTCAATTATTTGTTGCTTCCCTAATAGTATCAATGGCTGATGTGCATGGGGATCGACTTGTAATACATTTTAAAAGTACAGGATTGTGTAATAAATTCGGGTATTAGTAAATATAATGAACAATTACAGAATTAAAGCGTATTTAACCGTAATAGAAATACTTTTAATCGCCCGAAATTAATTCAAAGTATTGGGGAAAATAACTCTACGCACCTTGAACATTAACCATCTAGTGTAACAGTTCAGTACATTCTCAGCAATACGGGTGGTCAAAGACAATATGACATAGACTCAAGAACGATAGGTTTGCAGTTCAAATCCCGTTACGGCCGTCCTTCCTCGGTGATGTTTTTGCCAGGTTTCCTCAGTCCCCCTCAAAACTGACAAATGTGCAGAGGTACCATAAACCAATTTCTGGAATGTTTTACTTTCCCAATTATCATTTCGTTTCATTTATCATTACTGTATACAGTCCTTGGATCCGTATGTAGTAAAATGGCCATTAAAACAACTTAATTGAAATGAGTTTTCAATTAGAAACTCTTCTATATTCGATTGAGTTCGTCACAATGAAAACAAATTGTAGCCACATCTTGAGCCAATAATAATGAATTTCAGTACTTAACCATACAAATTTTACCGTATTTTTTAAGGCTTACTGCTACTTAGGTGTAGCAGAACTCGAAAGTTGGATGGAACGCGATTCCTATAAATGAATGTATCCCGACACATTACATAATTTGCATTTTGATTATACCTTATTTTAAACAGTAATCGCAGATACTAAAATTTGCAAATTAGTGCTCTATAATAGGCGATGATTCTAAGGGTGTGTCAACACAAAGAAGAACTCAAAAATTCCTTTGCTTTTGATCCGATATTAAACAAGCCAAGATTGCGTCATTAGTGCTTTCCTTTTACCTTTGAACTCTGCATTGATTACAATGGTAATCCTCTGTAACTACGTTTATTTAAAAAGGGAGTTTGTTTATTAAGGAATCTATCTGGGAATTTTAGTGGTAGTCAGCCCCATGAATAAAATGTTCGATGGGGTTACACTCTTGTAAGTTAGGAGGCAGAAGTTGCCTTGCCTACCTAAGTCGACGTCCATGGTGATGTGTTATTTATTTCTAAATCTGAAATATATAAACACGTATGCTATAATTTTACATACATATTTTTTACGAGAAGTTTGTTCTTCAGTATAATGTCAACGAAGATCCCGGCATGATGGATTCAACACTTACCTTTTCAGTTGGAAAATAACTATTTGGATCTATAATCTCAAAAATGCCAAGTTTGAATATTTTTGTGGTCTGACACTGCAGAACATTCTACACAAGAGGAAAATAATTGCGGGTTTTGGATTATTGGATATGTAAGTAACTTACATTGTCAAGGAAAATTGTATTAGTTTTCTTTCTTAGTTTGTAGCAAAATCATATGAAACCCTCCTCACAAGTTCAGCAAACCTATACGCAATTTAAAAAAGGACCTAATATTATCTTTCCACTTAATAGAATCAACTACACACCTGAAATAATGAATGGGGCTTGTTCTGAGAACTGGTCTACGTGTAGTTCAAATTTATTGTGGAGAACTGTGAATAAAGAAGTGCAACATAATGTACCATAAGGGTTCTAACGTTCCTTCACGGAGAAGTTATCTGGTTGACGCGCGGCCATCCATTCTGACAACATATGTGTGTTTATGTGGCATAAGGTAAAGCAGGGGATAGCAAATTTTGGCTTGCGCGTCTGTTGTTGTCATGACACCAGAAATATGGGCCCACCTGCTCCTGCATCTATTCCAACTCAGCACAGAGAACTTATATGCTAAACAACAAAGCTATGAGCAAAAGGTGTCATTTTTAATGGAAGATGAAGGGAAATTCCCTTATGGTATTGCTTTTAGCATAAGTTTAAAATTTTAATGAATAATAAGCTATTTCATTGCATGCCTACAAATCAGGATATCAGGAGCAGTATTTGTTTTAATCGTTCCAATTTTTGTTCTGCCTTTAATGTATTTAATTGTTATATCGGCTGCATTTACCTTTGAAATATATTGCCGGCCGGCAATGGTAATAACTTATATGGAGTTACCATTGACTACTCTTTGAGCTCTGAATACGAGATCTGCCACCAAACACACACGCACACATTTACATACCATCATGGAATTGAACATGGAAAACTCCTCGCAACAGGTAGGTGCTAACACACTGTGCTATGAGGCTACAGTAGTTTTCTAGAAGAATTATCTTGTACATGCAGGAGACATCTATTTGATTAATTAAAATCCCCAAAATTGGCTTTCACATGGAATTTCATAAATCAGTGAAGATAAGTTTGTGTCAAGTAAGTACTAATAAGGAATTCTCTATCACAAAAGTCCTAGCTTGTATTTTTCTAGAATAGGCTGCTGGAGTAGCGCAGTGGTTTCGTTCGCGACTCCTGTGCAAGGGGACCCGAGTTCGATTCCCGGCTCTGGGTTGGCGATTTTAAGTCGGCCCTATCTAAGCCTTCAACTCTGTCTAGCACATGTGAACTGTCCCCTATGCACAACGTGCTTAGGAGTCCACGACTGTAGGACTCTTTCGCTTCACCATTATCTTCACTATCACACTATCATTGGAGGTAATGGACACTGCCCTCTGGGTGCCTTCACCTGAGAAATGGGTCCAGACATCACGTGGTCGGGCGAGGTTACCCCGAGGACACGCCATATGGGACGGATTGGGATCCAACCATATTTTTAGAGTACAGTGATACATATATCTGATCGTTTAGCGGAGGCTTTGCTCTATCTTTAAATATGGTACTTTTGTATGTCCAGGTAATGTTATTTTAATTTTTTAAGTTCATGGCTGAAGTTCTTGATTTTATTTTGAACAATCTTTTCTATGGATGAGGATTCATTTCCTACCATAGTTGTAGAGTTATTAATGATATTTCACGACAATTTGCCACGATGCAAAATGCGCAATTACTTGTTTGAATTTTCTTCTTAACACTTGGAATACGTTGTGTGAATGACATTCCTCACCGTCACAGGAGTAGCTTTGCCAGAAGAATTACTACGCACCATGCTTAAATTAATTATTGAACTTCCTAAGGGAACTTTATGAATACTTAATTTTTTAAATAAATTGGCATTATCACCTATTTAAAACTTTTATGAAAAAGTCCTCAAGGATTTTATGACGAGGATTCAGATAACATTTTACCTTTGTTTCTTTTTAAATATCAAACGGCAAAGTTTCAATAGACATATGCGTAAATTATACGCAGGCTTTTAAATTTATTTGGCCATAATTAAGAAATTGTTGTAAAATTCTTTTTCACAGATAAGCTGTTTAAATTGAATGAAGGAATATGGATAGCGTATATAAAGGAAAGCTACTAGTTTAGTTTAGGGATTCAAGGACTATAAATTTTAATGCATTACCAAATTTCAGAGAATTAATTCTTTTAACTTACTTTTATTATTATTACTGTTGAAAACTCCTAATGTTACATGCAAATACAAAACTTTAAATTGACAACCTTTCATAACCCGTGACACTTTATATACGAATAGCTATGATATTCATTTTAATAACTATTTTCTTGGAATATGAAGTATATAGGACCAACAAAGTTAGTTTCCTCCTTAAATTATCTTTGTTACATATACATTTTTATTTTTTGTTAAAGTGGTTCACATTTGTAAAAATCTGTAATTCTCTTACCGAATACCTTTAACATGAATGTCAAAGAAATCAAAATATGAGAAAAAGATAGGAAATTTCTAGCAGGTTGTCTGATGCAATACTTTAAAAATTGCTGCTTATATGTACTTATACCACTAAGAATTAAGGTTTTTTAAACCGCATTGTTATAGTAATTTTGAAAAAATGACGACAGACATCCTGAAAACAAGATTTGATTTAATTACTTATCTTGTTGTTAATTTACTTATTTATTTTTGTTTTATTTTGTGTGCCAAATATTCTTTAACCTGGTAGGTAATTATGAAAGATGAATAAAATAATGCTCAAATAAGTGCGCCTCTAGATTCCCGGAAAAATTTGTATTTACAGGATAAGGAAACACTCCGACAAAAAACCGTAACTGGGCAACTTATTCAAACCAAGATGCGAAATCGGAACCTCGTGAGCTTGGGCAAATATACTGCACGCTCACCATCGAGGTTGGCAATAGATCTGTATTAAGTCAAATATGGAATTATCCTTCAATAATTGCCCGCCTCGATAGCGTAAATGTTAGCGTGTCTGCCTCACGTCCAAGAGGTCCCGAGTTCGAATCTCGGGCAGGGTGAGTGACCTGGATAAGGCTTTTCCGGAGGTTTTCCCTTATCTTAACAGACGAATGTCAGGTTACTTTATGGTCCCTGGGCTCATTTGAGCATCATTTGATACATCGTCCGGTATGACTTGGGGGACGTAAATTACAAAAAACAGTCGTTCAATTATCAATAATAAATGGCTGGCTGAAGTTAAAAGCGTAGCCCTGAAGAGGAGTTGAAGTCATTTGTAGGCGAATGAATTGCTTATTTTTCTCTTTTCTCTAGTTAACAGGAACAATACAGAAATGTGTCGAAGTACACCGACAGCGTCTTCTCTCCTAAAACAGCAAGCTTTGTTTTATGTGTATTCTGTTTTACAAAAGTAACAAGCAATTAAAAGTACGAAATTCATGCTCGCGGCATCAGTAGAGAGAACATCCATATGAAAGCCCTGAAAACAAAGGCAGTTAATATAAATGCTCATGTTATCGGGGCACATGTGATTTTGTAATTAATCATCAGCAGACACAAGCGTCAATCACGGAGCATTTTAAGCAAACATTTCGAGGACGTATGAAGAAGAATTGTTTCTCTTCCTACATGAATATATCGCAACTCGAAATTATGTCTGATTCAAATGTGGACTATATCTGAAGGTTTGCATTACAGTATGTGTTTCTCCTTACCTCTGAATAATTTAACCACGGATTCCCATCAAGGTAATGCACCGAAGAAATATCTTTAAATCTATCGTTTCCATAGGAGGGGAGTAGGATTTATGTAAATATTTTGTTCACTTTTGTCTTTATAAAAGCTTCCATCTTTAAAAAAGAACCTCAAGGGTCCTCCACCGTATCACGATAAGAATTTGATCAGGATAATCTTCACAGAGTGAAGCGTAGATTAGTTTGGTGACGCTAGCCTTGGTTGAGCAAGTAAACTCTACTCACACGCATTCTTTTTTATTGGTTCTACTTCTTTGCTAGAGCACTTGCATCCATTTTTTCAGGGTAGAATGGAAGAAACAAAAGGTGCCACAATTGTCCTATAAGCATGAAAAATGTCTTACTAAATGTAACATACAATCTGTAAGGAAAAACTGAACGTAAGGAGGTGAGTGCAGTAACTTAGAATGAATATGTTGGTAAAGCTGCCATTAAAATTAATTAGCGAAATATTTCTGAAGGACAAAGACAGGGAAGATTCCCGTAGAATATTTGAACGCAGAATATCCTGAACATAGGATGCACATTCTACCCCCACAGACGATAAAGTAAAAAAATTCAATACAGAACTCCTTAGGTAACCGGATATTTATAAATGTGCAATGATGTATTTTAACATTCTTCCTCCTATTTACGTATTATTCATGATAAAGGAATTGACCTTATGTAATAACGATATAGAGTGGTTCGGCGGGAGATGCCATACTTAAGGTTTTAGGGATCAAATGTTGAGTTTGAGAGTTTAGGTTCAGCACTAAACTGGTATTCACTGAGGGGCCTTCTCTATAAATGTGCAAGTTTATGTAACGTTATCATTGTTAATTAAGTGTATTTTGATTTCTTAAATCAAAAGTGTAGTTTTGGCATCTCACCACGAACATCGGGGTGAGATGGCAATCATATCGAAAACAAAATGGAGTACTATTTCTGTGCATTTGTGATACAAATACATATTTTAGAAAACATATTCATTAGTATTATAAAGAATAAGATACTAAAGAAAGGTAATAATTGATGTAAGAATAAACAAATGACATGATTACATGCAAATGAAATCAAAGCTCTTCTGTACAGGTTTCATGCAACCATCTTCTGCAAACGAAATACTCAATCCAAACAACCTGTGGTCCAGTTTTATCGTAGTAACTGACATCACAGTCAACACAATAATCACTGTCATTTTCTGACCTGCTTGGTTCTGTAATCTTTGATTCATTTTGCTGCAGATTTCCTCTTGTTTAATTCACTCTGATCTAATTTTGACCTCTTCTATGCTATTTTGTTCGCTGAGAACTTTACCGTGTTTCTTCTTGCGATTATATTTCAGTTGATCCAATATTAGACACAGAAGTAAATTCTTCAAATAATGAAGTTCGTTTTTAATAATCTGCAGTTCAGGCCCCTCTTCATTTTCTGAGAGATTTGATACACATTCTGAAATCGTTCTTCATCAAACGTCATTTTAGAGTTCTATATGGAATGCTATATTCTTGGGAAGCTTTAAAACAATTCATTTCGCCAATCATCCATGTTCCAGAGCCATCTGCAGACATTCTTTAGGCCACTGACAACTGTTTGAAGCTCTAACATACACTTGAGGTATTTCCTACGAAAATGAAATCCATATAAGTGAGGAAAAAAAGTAGGCATGTCACCCCGAAAAAAATAGTGGCATCTCTCCCAAGGGTCGGGGTGAGATACCACTTTTGATGACTGGCACCATATGGTCGCTGCCTAGCAACAGAGGATGGCAAACTATACCACAACATACCTACTATGATTACCATGAGCGAAATTTCGCTCTGCTTCTTTATTCATACTCTTGCACATACTTTAAAATAACTGTGCACCGTTAACCTGGCATCTATTTTATACCTTACCTGTATTTGTTGGTTTAAAAGTGAAGAAACACCTGAGAAAATGAAACACACATTTGCCTTCACGTCACATTGGCACTACCGAGTGCCGTACAGGTTGGATTCGCGATCTGTTTTCAGCCATCGGAATTATAAACTTAGGCATCTCACCCCGATTGGCATCTCCCCCCGATTCACTGTATACCTACATAACGCCATGACTGTGTCGAAATTTGTTACGTTTGCAATAAGAATACTTAAGGTACATGTTGTATAAAATGTTCTTAAGGTATTAAACAGTATAGGGTCTTTGATGGAACGTAACTTTACTAGCATGCTTCCATTGGCGAAAATTGTAATGCTTCTTTGGGTTGAGTACTGTAACCTACAGCGTTCCGCCATTCTACCATAACAACGCAATGGCAAGCAAAGTGGGAGTTAATCTGCAAAAGCCGGGATTTCACGGCTGCTCAGATTTAATCGCGGTAAAATCCTCTATAAACTTTGACCGTAGTCGATACTCCACAAACGACTGTTCATCGGGGTAAAGTCTGTATTTTACCACGGCAAAATGTTGTTCTAATGTGCTGCGCACACCATTAGCTGCTAGCCTTGATAGCGTAGATGGTAGAGTGTCTCCCGCACGTTCAAGAGGTCCCGAGTACTAATCTTGGTCAGAAAGAGTTGTCTCAATAAGGTTTTCTCTGGTATTTTTTCTTATCCTGAAAGATGAATGTCAGGTAATTCGAAGCTCCATGAACTCTGGGCTCAAATGAGCATCATTTCATCCATTTCATTCATCGTCAAATATGCAACGTTGTAGGACGTAAAATATCACTATGAGAACTTTAAGCTTACAAGAATGTTACTTCGTAGTAATGAAAATTTTATCATTTATGGTAATATAACACAAAGGTGCTATTAAGGTATTCATGACTAATGTAAATATATTTCAGAAATATTAACCATATTTCTTATTTATTTAAGCAGATTTTAACGTGATATTAAAATACTAAATGTGTAGAGAAGATAGTTACATTTCTAGCTAAAACTTATTTCATTTTAAACGAATCATTAGACGCTAATTTGTGGTTCCCTAAACTACTAATGGAGCTATTTGAAATTTTACACATTGAAACATTCATATGGCATGGTTTACATTTTTCAATTTCTCTATGCGCTAATTTTACAAGAATTTATTATCCTGTTTGATATTAAAGAGAACTGTTCATTACAAGGTTTCATATTACATTTTGTTGTAGGTAGAATACCTGAAGCGTTAGTCAGATCATCAAACGGATTACTGATACTTCCTTGCTTTAAAATTATATACTCCTTATATGGCATTTCAGGAACACACAAATGATAACTAGGCAGTTCAAAAGGGATGTGTAATGAAGTATTGTAAAATAGAGATTTTATCCTTAAAAATATGCTCTGCTATTTAAATTCCTTAGTTATCTTTGAGCATTGTTGTTTACCCATTCTAATAATCATTCGCTCATTACATGTGGTGTGTCCGTGTCTTTTTATCTGGTGCCAGATGACCTCATCCGATGTCTCGAAACGTTAATTACTTATATTTCTAAGGGCTGTTATGCTGGCTTGGGTTCATCTGTTTGAATTTTTCTTCATTAAATGGTAGTTACTTAACGTGGAGCTCCAGTGTATTTTGCATTTGCTAACTATTTACTATGGATTTTGTTCTCGGCTGGTCATTTAATTTTTGTGCCTACTGCATAAATGTTCTTAGATCTTAAGGCTACATTTATTGGTTTTTTATTTTACTTTTTACCTTGGAAATTCTTGTTAATTTTTTTTCAAATTCCTACCTTGTTTCATAGTTGCGATAAGATGTTAACTTGTGAGCAGTGTATTCGAGTGATAATGATTATTATGCTTTGCCTGAATAGAGAAAGTTTTCGGAATTTACTTCATTTATGATAATATATTGAGGTTTTGTTGGGTTAAGTAGGCAGGTAAATGAGAGGCGAGGAGCTGGAATGATCGAGTTGAATCTGGCATGTACTGAAGTTGAGAAACGCACGGTATGTTCACTCTGTAATAATTCTCATTTGTGAAGTTCTTTATATGCCCCGACGATGTTGCTCCAGTTTGAAGCTGTATTGTTCTTTGTCGTCCTGCGCAGTGACGTAGGGGCTAAGGTATCATAATTTGGTTACCTACCACGGAATGCGGTCCGGGTTCGATCCCACCCCAGAGGTGTGGATTTTAAGGCCCAGGTATATAGGACCGGTGCCCATTCAGCATCGTGAGGAAATTGAGGAGCTTGCGATAGCTTAGCGTCCCTGGACAAGAAAGCCAACTTTCCGGCTGAGGTGTTGAGATGCTGACCACATCTCCTCTCCGAATCGGTTGGATGATCGTCCACCTCTACCTTGCGTATGTAGGCATCAGGCCGGCAGTCGGTTTGACAGGTCCTGGCCCTCTATGGGCTGTCGCGCTATGGGTTATTGTTCTGTCTCACGATAATGCTGGGCCAATTTTGAAGCTGTAATCTTGCTTCAATCTGGAACACAGTCCTATCCCAGGGTTTGCATGGGTGTGAAATAAAAGTAATGATAACTCAGGAATCTAAGTTTAAATTTTAACTTTTAAGTATTCACTTAAATCGATAAGCTGTCGACAAATGGAAACTAATATATCAATACTCGGAGATAACGTATTTGGATCTTACACAGCGCGATAACACGTGGTTTGATCATTGAAGCAAGAAATGACGCCTCATTCAGCTACGTCTTACCCCATCGGCGACCAGTCCAGAAGGGTCCAAAATCCTTCCCCAGAAGTTCCTGCTCAGCCACCAAAATTCCCCTATAAACCTCCTTGCTACTGACACTAAGACCCTCACTACTAGCTCCTAATGCGATGTCACTTCATTTCTACATTACTGAAATGTTCTGCTTTCCATCCTAAACTCTTTATAAATGTCTAAGAAATGCTCTCACATATCCTATGAATTGTAGGCTAGCCTGCCATACTTAATCTGGCAACTTTAAATGGTAATCATGTCCTCTCATCGCCTGGCCTACCTAACTTCTTTTCTGAACTAGCTGACAACCAGCCCTCAGTAATTACCTTACATAATGACATCGTACCCCAAGCCAAACTGCACTCATAATAAACCGTCAAACCTAAAACCCCGTAACGTAAAACGAATGTACAAAATAATCATATTTAATTATCTTATAAATCTTAATTTATTTAATTTATCCATAAATTCTGTATCATTTGTGTGAATATGTGGAATAACATAACGGTTGCTGAAAATTTTAGTATGGGTATTTATTCCAGCACCATATGATGATGCATATTGCCCTGTGGCAATATTTGTTAATATAAACCGACTATACTCGAAACCTGGCTTTTATGATGGGGGCACCAGCCTTTTCGTCTAGAATAAATTTTTCCGCCACTGATATGCTGGGTCCATGGTTTTCACACCTCCATTTTTACATTGTAAGTAAGAGACAAGGATTTATGATTTAAATTGATATAAAATTACTTAAGAAATGACCCGTACATTCATAAAAAGGACTTAAGGTGTATTCAAGTCATATCCTTTGAGACTGAAAAATAACTTAAACGTACGGAATCATAATGCAAATTATGAAAGTCATTCTTGAGAAAATTAAAAGTAGTCTTTTTTATTTATGCTGTTCATAGAAAAGCATACGAAAAATATAATTGTAATCAGTAGTAGCAAAATAATTATTTCCGTGGATAGTTCCGTATTAAATGCTTTTTGGCAGAAATATTTATAAAGCCAAATAAATGTTTTGTTCAAATATACAGATATTAAAATATTATAATATTAAAATATTAAGTACAAGTAAAAATAATTAGGCTATTTAAACATGTAATTGGGTCAGGCTTTTAATTCATTATTTGTGAATATTTTGCTAAGTAATATATGATACACAGAAACTACAACGCATGAAGCATTCTGTAAAATAAACATTGAGAATAATTTTTCTTCAGAAAAACACCATACGTATTGAAATGTGAATGTGGTACTGTGCTTTTGGGTACGAAATATTTCCGTAACTACCACGACAAAATGTTCAAATGAAAGTATAAAATTAAAACGTATTATTGAGGATCACGAAATTTTATTTTCTGAAAATTACGTATCATCCAATTTTTTCAAACTATATTCGAACAAATTCTTAAACCCCATAATCTGAGAAATTTCGATATGATTCAACTACCTATTTTAAGAGGAAGATTAGTGTGTGAGTTCAATTTGTTACCGTAAGTAATTTTAATTTGTTACCGTAAATACCGTTAATTTGTTACTGTAAAAGGTCCTTACACCCGTTTATTACTGTGACTTTTACCCATTTTATCACGAAGAATATTGTTAGGTAATTGCGGTGATTTCCAAATCGATACATTTGTGAGTCATTGAAGGCGACATAGTTTATGTAGATTATTTTGAAGTCAAGCCTAGTATTTATTAGATTATTTGACGAATAGTATGAAGTGACTTACATCCAAAATCATATTATGAATTCTTTCGTTGCTACGAGCTAACTATTTCTATCACCCTATGACTAACGATCCACGTCGACTTTGTTCCTCTGTGCTAGGTGCTTTCCACTCCATTTGAGATCGAAAGGTTATATTAATTTTCTGGTTTGAGTTCCCAATAAATAACCTAGCGCTGGTGGATGAGGACATGACCCTAAATGACGCTTGCGATTAAAAAGCGAATCAAACAGAAAATGCATCACGCAACTATTTGGTATACTTCACTTCCTGTCTGTTTCGTTCTGCATTCACTGAATGTTATATTAAACTCCAGCAGAGCTAGCATTCTTATCGGCAAGCCTAAACATTTCGATTAATACATGAACTTCATTTAAATCCGGTCACTCTATTATGAAAATAGAAACACACAAAACCCTAAGTGTATACAGAGTAGACACCATAAAATGTGGAAGAATTCAGAACCGCAGGTTTCTAAAAGGCAAAGAGTGTTTCGGAGTGAATAGATCTCAAAAGGAGGGCGGAGCCGAACTTAACTGCAGCTGATCAGTAAATAATAAATCTCTCCGGCGAACATTCAGGCGTTCAACAATCCATTGGCTAAATATTTATAATTACCTGTAACACAAACGACGTTGTTGGAAAAAATAATGCTGTAACAACTTATGGTTTAATAAATGGCTCTTGAGTATTTACATTTTCGGTGGTAAAATATAAGACGATATGCAGTAGTACAGACGCAAAAGCCAATATTATAGGTTATGCCTTTATTTCTTGCAATAAACTTATCTAAAATCAATTACTTATCAGTTACCACAGTTATCATATCCGTAGGGACTGGAAGGAGATTGTGCACTGTAATGTTCAGTGTATGTGCCGAAGCTTAAAATAAATTGTTTCTCAATTCTTTACGGCGCCAGTATGGCGTTCTTCATTCTGCTGCAGCGCATGTTTATGCACCGATGTGCCCAGAATATTAAGTAGTGTAATTAGTTGAATTCAAACATATTTTCGCTATTTCTGTTTGGTTCAGGTTTAACAAGTTGCCTGATCCAGCCGGAGATCACCACTTTAAAAATCCAGAAAACTTAATAAATATCTGATTTACATACGTATTTGTTGTGACTGATACAAGGGAATGGATGAGTTTCCAAAGAACGTGGAAAAATTTTGAAAATTGAACAACTACAGTGCACTCCTTAATGCGATTACTGTCTTAAAGGTTTTAGTTTTAAACATCTATGATTTAAAGCAGACCAAATTTTCTAGGAAAGACTATATTGATTAGCTGACGTAATTATTTCAGCAGTCATTGAGAAGAGAGGTGCACCGAATTGCTAAAAGCTTCAAGTTTTTCTTTTCAATTCCGTCCCGTCATGCAGCCTTGAAAAGGGCATTTTGCCCGCCTTGGTAGCGTGGTGGTAGCATGTCTGCCTCACGTTCAGGAGATCCCGAGTTCGAATCTTGGTCAGGGTGAGTTACCTGAATAAGGTTTTCCCAGGGGTTTACCTTATCCTGTAAGACGAAAGTCGGGTAGATGTAAGCTGCATTTACCTCGGACTCATTTGAGAATCATTTCATCCATTTTATTCATCGTCCGATATGACTTAACGTTGGAGAACGTAAATTACACAAAAAAGGAAAAAAAAGGGCATTTTCTCTGTTAAATGTTCACTGTCAAATAGAACAGTGGGTTATGTTTAAAAAACGTTTCCGATTTTTATGTTTATAATATTGCAAAGGAAGAACATGCAGGATATACGAACCCAAAAACCACACAACCTTCATGTTAGATCTTCCTTCCTTGAAAAGTGCATTCCTTTCTAGCAGACATAGGCTATAACCTACTTTCGTAATTAAGCTTTGCGTTATTATAAATGTTCATGTATATTTTAATATGGGCAATATGGTGTTATAATATGGTATGGGGAGTACAATGTTACAGAATGAGGAGTATGTTCCATTCCAGAGAATCTGTGCTTACCTGTTCCAGGTTCGGAGGCCTATTCCACCGCTGAAGCTACCTAGAGAACGAGTCGTCGATGAATCAGACTTCTAGTGTCTACAAGAATTGCTCTTTTATTTGAGTATCTTCCACATTTGTCGGAGATCAGCATACGACATGAAACCTAGAATTACACCAGAAAGGCAAGAAGGGAAATGATGAGAATAGAATCGCTCTAAATGACAAACCAGAACATTTGCCTACCGACTAGAGAAGCCACGAAATAAAACGTTAATGTGCGGGAGAAGGGGAATGGAACGTGGGATCTCTCGAATTTGAGTGTATCACGTTACAGTGGAGTCAAACTTCTTGGTGGAATATTCTCTACGAAAATGTGACTATCCAGTTGCTGAATTTGGATTTATATGAATAAGGGATACGCACTTTGAGGCTACACGAAGTCCTCTAGATTGCTGCATCAAATTCTAAAGTTAAGAAAGAGCTCAAATAAAAAAGAAAATATTCAGTTTGAACTTCCTATTCAGCATGCATTCGGCAGAGATGTCATAAGCACTATCGTGAAAGCTCGCTAACACAACAACGCATTAGCTTCAAACCAGCTGAAGCTGTTTTTCCTTATGCGGTAAAAGCTCGTCTAAACACACATGGCGAATGTCGTCTTGGAGTAACACAACAACACATTCACTTCAAGCCAGCCAAAACAGTTTTGTTTTTGCTGCGAAAATTCCACATCCGTTTCTCAATCCGGAGCGGTTTAATCTCCTGGTTGGGGAATGACAAACTTCAGTGTGCGTGAGCCACCTGCGTTTCACATTTTTCGACGCGAATGCTACCCTGGGAGCAATACAAATGTATATTAACATTAGTTTAGCCAGTACCGGTTTATTTGTGCTACGTAAAGTCAATTTCTGTTCATCAGTCCGGAACGGTTCAATATCAAAATGCATGAACCACCTGCATTGACACATCATATTTTTATAGTCAAACACATTGGTATGGGCGTCTTTAGTGAGCTGTTGAGGGTCGTTGTTTCGGTTCCCGGCTCCTAGGTGGGCGTTATAAGTCAGACCTATCGATACCTCAGTTCTGACCTGCTCATGTGAAATATGGCATAGACCCAATGTGGTGTTGAGCCCATTTTATACACTTTAATTCTACTCATTCCACCGCCATCAGCATCATTACCCAACCATCTTAGGTAACGGGCTTCGCCTTGTGGGGTTTCGACCTCAGAAATAGGTTCAGTCCTCCCTTGCTGTAATGAGGTTACTCCGAATATCAATCAGACGAATGGAGAGCACTGCGAAAACAACAAAAACTTGGGTTTTGTTTCCCAATATCTGAATTACTAATCTTGCACTTTGGCACAACACTTGTTATCTTTGGGATATCTGAACTTCGAAACATTTAAGGAGAAAATAAGCACCCTATACTTTCCACGTTAAATGGAATTTTATTAGAATGATTGGTCTACTGCACAAGCAGTGTGCAGCCTAGACCTAAAATCGTAGAATGAGACTGAAAAATGTAAAACTTTAGCCCACATCTGAACTAGAATCTTCAGCTTACCTTACCCTACAATTCACATACCCTAAAAAATTCAGGGATGACATTTAGGTAATGCATCTGTGAAATGCTACAAAACATTGCAAAAGATAAGGACTACATTTTTGCAAGACAAAACAATTGGTATATTTGAAAATTCAGGAACACAATATAAGTTTTCAGGTAGCTCATTTTAATATTAATCAATGCTCGAATTTAACAGCCATATGCTCATTAAGAGGCAGGCCCAAAAACTATTTAGTGTAATAATTCCAAATTTACATAGGAAATTATTAGGTTATAGATATTTTTGTAAACTAATTTACTATTATATCTGAAATCTTACAGCAACATTTTATAAACATATCCACCGTAAAATAGCAGCACCCTTTGGTAACTTACAATTTCCAAGTCTTTAATTCCAAGGCTTCATTGTATATTTTTAGGTCAATCGATCTTCCATACAAGACACGTGTAGCTTAAATTTGGGATGATAGAATCAAATTGAAAGGTGCCATGTCATAACCGGGTTTTGAACCAGGAATGTTCAGCTCCCATACCCTTGCTCTACCACAAAGCTAGCGTAGTAACATCGAAAGAAGACATTAATTTCCCCAGCTTACCCTATTCTTTCGGTATACCACATGATTATGGCTGTGGAATTTAATTTATCAATCTATGATAAGCTTCCCCAAGTAGTTTTAGACCTGATATCTCAAGAATTACTGAAGATGTAAATTTGAAATTTTACATGAAGAATATACAACGTTGGTAACTGACTTGACTCCACATTTAGAAAGAAATGTCTACGAAAAAATGCCATTTTCAACGAAATTTTATTATAACCTGATACATATATTTTAAACAGAAAACATTCCATTCTTAAGTGAAATAAGAGAGACCTGCTGATAACATGCAGCTAATGAAGGTATACTTTGAATGGTTAGAAGCTTAAAGCGGAATATATTTACAGTTCTCTATAACATCAAATGACTGGAACTTGAAGTAAAATATCCCCTGTCATATTCTGTTTTCTGTGGCAAACATATTTTTCTTAAAAGTTTATGTTCTTTCAGGGATTCAAACCCAGCCAAAATTTTATGTATTACGCACATCAATTAAAATAATTTCGATTACTGCAAAGGAAGTCCTCAATGGTGATACAAAGACAAATAATTTTATAAACTCTAATAAATGTTTAATATATTAGGGGATCTTAAACTAACTTATATTTACAGAATATATTTCTGGAGGTTTTTCTCTCATAAATCGGACAGGGGTACTAAACACCAGCAGAAATGTCCACATCCCTTTTTATTTATATCGCAAGTTTTCTTCTTCAATAAATTACCTCTTCCTTATAAAATTTGGTAGGAGCAAGCAAACTGGTATCATAAAGGACTGAAGATGATTGATTTATTAGTCAAAGCTTGGAACAGCAATGAAGAGAAAAGAAATTAAGTGCAGTGATTAAAAAGAAAAATTAACTAATAAAATTACCCAACCTGCAGTTCGTTGGGAAAAGCTGCGAAAAATACTTTGGAGCTTTTGGTGAGCCCTGACGGCTTGAAACTGGGGCTTCTAAAATGTGAGTAGTACGTTATGAATTAATAAAAGCGCTACCTTGCTGGGTAAATTTCCTTTCCTTTTAGGATATTTGCTGTTGATACATTTATGCATGCTCTTTCGTAATTTCAATGGAAAGAATTTAAGATAAGAGTCCAGGAAATCGACAATTAGGAACATGTTTAACTCATGAGCTCATATGCCGTTAAAAAATTCCAAGATTTCTATGTTTCTAGGGCATGTCAGGCCACTCTATTCCTGTTATACTGATATTTTATTGGAAATAAGGAAGCTGATAAATTTTGAAAATTTCAGGATCCATGATAAAACCTTCTTTTAATTTTTCAGCACTAAATCCTGGAAATGTGTTTCTTACTACTCCAAAACCCGTGAATGACTTTAAAGATAATGCTTCAAATAAACCATTTGTGTGGAAAGTGGTAGTAATTGTTTTCTCCGAGAATTGCATCTGAATGAAGCTTAAACCTTTTTTTTTCATCAGGTAACTTCATCTCTTACTGTACAATGGTTAACTCTTGTCAAGAGTGTCCTCTTCAGTAAAAAAGACAATGTGAGTCTTAGTTGCACTTCTGTTAATAGATGAATAAATTTCAGTTTTCTACACTTTTTCAACTGAAGTCGTTATAGCCTACTGATTTCAGAAGAATATAAAAAGTATTTTACACTACTTTCTAATTCGTACGCTATGACATCAGCATATTTTGTGTTGACATGGCGTTTACACTTGACATAGGCAATTCAATAAAGAACGCCCCTAATCTGGAATATGTTCATTGCCTAAATGACGTGTTAAATTGATTAATATCGTTTCGGTAAGTATGAGAGGGAGTCAAATGAAAACCTTAAAAATGCAAACCCGCCTAGGTAGCGTAGATGTCTGCCTCACGTTCAAGAGGTCACGAGTTTGAATCTCAGTCAGGGTCAGTTAGGTGGATAAGGTTCCTTCCGGGCTTTTCCCCTATCCTGAAAGACGAATTTCGGGTAACTCTAAGCACCATGGACTCTGGACTCATTTGAGCATCAATTCACCCCTTTCATTCATCGATATGACTTAACGTTGGAGGACGTAAATTACTCAAAAAAGCAGTTGAAATTGGAATATTGGCGTAATTATTCTGTATATTGGAATTACTGTTTCCAATTCTTTGAACAATACACAAAATTTGGCAGTATCTGCAGAGAAGCGAAATGCTGCCATAATACCAGTTAAAAATAAGTGCTCTGTTTACAATATGCTACTCTGTTATTTAAGCATTGAAGGTCCAAAACCTATTGAAAAGCATCGGTGAATGATGTTATGCAAGATGGTAGAAGTTTTTCGCTGCAGTGAGTTTATGGAGTAGGGAATTAAGGGCCTGGTACAGAAATCCTTAACCAGGTTGGGCACACTTCGTTGTGACACCCGAGCTTATTGCAGCAGTGGAAGCACAGTGATCCAAAATTGTCGTGTGAAGCTGAATGAAATAGCCTAAAATCTAACTCTTAATCCTGCTTCAACATGTCATATTTTGCATTAAGTAGTTAAGTTTAGCGAAGTGACTGCAAGGTAAGTGCTATAGCTGCTTATGCCAGAACTTATATATCCGCCGTACTCACCAGACTTGGTATCGAGCTTGAATACTCAAAGAGGCAATGAGTCTGAAGAAAAGTTGTTTCGAGAAAGGATTGCATGAATATTTGCACTCAATTCCCCCATGTCAACAGAGGAATCCGTGGTCCTCTTAGGTGCTGGAGAATTATTGAACATCATGGTGCCTATGTCAAAAAGTGATATATTTAACTCCCAATTGTAGAATGGCCCTTTTAGAAAAGAAATATCTTGATAATCTATGTTAAAGTGCTCGATAAACTGAAACTTTTTTTGGCGCCCGGTTTTAAGAAATTATATTCCTTTAGCCAAGAACAGGCTAAAAATATCATCGACTGTTTTAGTCAAAGAAGCGATATGACCATGGCTATTAAAGAAGTTTACAAACATGATATAAAATAGAATAAAAACTTCGGTCAGTATTTATTGTGGAAACTTTTATAGTTTTATTTATGCTTTTAAGTCTGCAATAATTTCAGATTCAGCATAAAAATTGTAGTTCTTTGAAATTTTAGTAATATTGAACGCCCTTCGTACCATATAGTTCAACACAAGCGGTGGGCAAGGATTGTAAATGTAATAAAACGATACTTGGGAAACCATTTTGATAAGTAGGATTATATTTAGCTACTTCCCCGAAATTTTCCAGTTGTGAATATTAAAGAAATCTAGTAGAAGTCATGGTCCAGGTCATGATCCTGGGAACATAGGAAGATCAAACCTCACAGTGGCTCAATCTCAGTTGAAATAAAAGTGCTATTGAATGTAACATTTAAAGAAATCTCACAATCGTATACAATTTCAAAGTTTGATCAGAATTTAGAACAATTATCCAGCTTTATAGTTCTCTGTGTCATCCGTTTGCTTCTGCAGTATCTGCAATAGATCTCGTTCAAAACAAAAACAAGGTAAAGGATGCTTTCCTCCCTAGAACAATATTTCCTTATTTAATAAGCTATAGCTTCATTAACTAAGTGAACCTGAAGTTTCTGAAAAATGTGCGGCACTGCATTATTTCTAGAAGTACATTTGTAAGTATTTACAAGCATACCACAATAACGGTTACATCAAAATAAGCTGAAGAATTGACATTAGAAATAAATTACAATTTATATTCCATAAGTTTGCTGCTACAATTACGTATTTTAGTTCTGAATGTTGACAATAATTTATTTCAGTCATTTTATCAATAGAGTATGGCACTCTTTTGTTTACATTAACTCGAAAATTTTATCTCAACAAAAACATGGATTTAAGTTCGTGAAAATGATCGTGCAAATTTTGACGTGGATTATCAAGACAAAAGTGAATCGATTAACTAACTTCCACATTTGGCGACGAAGCTCCATCCTTTGCCACTGTCAAACGCTGGTCTAACGAATTTAATCGTGGCCGTCGTTCGCTCAATAATTAAGTTCGTGAAAGTCGTCCAAAATTAGTTATTGTTGCGAACCCGTATCTACGATCGCGTGGCTTATTTACACAAAAGGAACTGATAGGAGGGCAGTGTGAAAACCAAGAGCCCGCGGACAAAGATAACAGACAGATAAGGGTCTGCCGAAACAAACAAACTGAGATAAATGGAAATTTCTAGTTACTTCTGGACTGATAGAGATTGTTAGCGTTCTGGTTTATTTGCGAATCATCTAGAAATTATCAGTGAAGTAGTTAAAGAGGTGACGATTGGCCAAGAGTGAGCTGCGAGTTGTAAAAGAGTGAGATGTGAAACAGCGTTGTGAAATGAGAGACAGCCAGCTGTGTAGTTATAACGAGAGCTAAGGAAGTAATCTGCTGTCACTGTTTGCTATTGTGATCGACTTTGGTAGACTGATGGTGTATGTAATGTAATGCTGCTGTAATCTATAAGAGTATTTCTACGAAAATAAAGGAGATTTTTCATTTCTGCAACTCGGCTTTTTAATTCTACGAACCCACTAAGTCACATTATTGTGCCAGAAACATTGATGCTGTACAAAAACTATAGCGCAAGATAGTCATGCAACATATTGTGAGATTGAGGCAGCGCTAAAGCATTAGTTCTACCAGAATATATCAAATATTACATGATTATTTAGCCGTAAAAAGGTTTGCTGTAGTTGGATCGCACATAATTTGACCCAGTCTGAAAAATATGCTCGTGTCTCTTGATGTACAAAAATGCTCAGGAAATACAATGGCGGTGCCTCAAAAGACGTATATAAGATTGTAACAGGTAATGTATCCTGGATCTATGCGTATGAACTGGAACATAAGCAGCATGGGTGTTTTATGATGGGTGTAATTGTAGGTGTTACAAGATGAAGCAAATCCAACAAAAGATGTTCGCAATCGAAGCACTTCAAAGAAAATGGTCGCTTGCTGATATAGATTCGTCTGCTGGATTTGGCACCCAATGACTTTTGCCCCAAACATCAAGAATCAATTGCATGGACAAAGATTTTGGTCGGCACAAGATGCCGTTGATGCCTTCAAAAAACATAATTTGGAGGTGTCTAAAGAAGAATTGAATAAACGCTTTGACGAATGGTTCAATTGGATGCAAAAGTGAATTCATCATAAAGGAGAACACTTTGCAAAGCAACAAAGCAGCTTTTAATCTGAAATCTCTTTTTTTAATTAGTACACTCAAAATATAAATAGTGTCTCTCGTATGGAGCTCAAATGTCTCTAATTTCCATCTTGGTGCCATTGAATATAACTCGTAGTCTCCTTTGAAATAACAGTGCACATACACTCAATTTACGATGTTTCTCCGTGCAGTATTTTTGTTGTTTTGGGTGCTTGGTTCTAGCTCCATTTAAACGGTCTTGCAGAGATAAAGACGTGTGTATATTCCTGCATATGTGCTTTCATATAAAATATTAAGGGAGGTTTCCGATAAATGACTTGCGTAATGTTGTTACGCTTTGGTTGCCTTATATCATAAGCCCATAAACCCATCATATTTCCTTATCAGAATAACGCCAGGCGATGTGGACAACAAACACATGTTCCCGGTAAAGAGGACGGAATGGAGAAATAGGAGGAAAGGGAGAAAGGATGAGAAGTAAATGGTTTGGGGAGAGGAGCAATATAAACGTGTAATTTCCGGCCTCTATCCGGTAATCGATATTCATTTCTAAACGGTAGGATTTGACAGGTTTCCACCGGACAATGCTGCGCTAGTATATGTACACGGATTTATGTCTGCTGGGTAAACCAACTCCGGCACTGTGCTCTTTAATATATCATGACAACAGTTACTGTCCAAAGCGGAAGAGGTGCAAAATAAATAAACATGAATGTCAAATTAAGATATTGTTTAACAGAATTACTGTCACTGAGCTCACGCGGTTGTCTCCAACAAAATGTGAAGTACTTTCATTCATAAAGCAATTACAACGATTTTCACGCCATTAGAATCTATCTTAGAATAACATCTCATGACCTTCTCTATCCATTTCAAATTGACGTGCAGAGAATTAATATAGATTTGAGCTCGGAAAACCGTACATAAAATCAAATCAGTGATACGGTTCATTCATTCATTCATTCATTCATTCATTCATTCATTCATTCATTCATTTATTTAGGTAAGCTCCGGGCCTGCTGACGTCGACCGACACAAAGTCCTGGCGGTGTCTTGTAATACGAAAAGGGAGTATGGAATGAGGAAAGCTGTGATTAAATGAAGCCGTGGTAGAAGACACAACTCCAGTATACGCATGATCGACCAGGGAAAGCCACGGAAATACCATCCTCCAGGATCAAATCCGGGACCTCTAGAGTGCGAGCCTCGCAGGTTACCGTGGAGCCATCTAGCAGGTTGGTCTGTTAATTTTACCTCTTCATGAAGCAGATATTTCTGACTGTGTTTTATTGAAACCTTACATACTACCTTTCATGAACATCCTGGGTTAGACAGTAAGAAGTTTCATTTTCCAAAGCCTAGCATTAGGATTAGGATGACTACTGAGAGGTTTCGGTACTCCAACCAGTCTTGATCTATTGTACCTAGGCCCCCAAATGGTGCATCCCCAGCAGAAAGGATGAGAGGAGAGGAGGTAGAGGGTTGCCGTCCCAAGGAGACCAGACAGTGCAGAGCGCAGGGTCCCTAAATTTTACTTAGATGGAAACCTCCCACGACAGGCCAGGACAACGGACATTCCCCCTACTGCGGTACCGAAGTGGTCCCAGCAGCCGGTTTAGAGATCGACAACTGACCTACTGGAGGAGGAACTGGTTCTCTCAGAGCATATCATCCCGCCATGCACCATCGAGAACCCTTCGGTACTTCCACCCTGAAAGAGACTACCAGATGAGAGATAATGTGAAATTATAATGGAAATGAGATGTGGGGACCGGAAATTCGGGGGAATTAGTTAACCTGGCGTTCGCCTGGTGACCCGGGAAAGCCCCGAAAGAAACCTTGGGTCAGGTACATCAGCCACGGGAATCAAACCCGGGCTTCCCGAATGCGGGCCACAGACGGAAACCGCCTGTGTGATTTCCCGGACACTAAAACCATAAAGTCATCATCCCTTGGCCTTTAAGAGCAACTGCAGATCTCATTGTGATATATTGCAATTTGCGGTCCAATAAATGCACTCCAAATGCTAACATTATTAAATATTCATCTATGGCTAAGAAGCTTCTATAGTAAACAAACAGAGAAATTTAAACATCATATGCGGCTGACAGGAGCATTTAATTAACAACACTTGCTTCGATTTTCCCAGTAATTGGAATACAATTACTCAGCATATCAGAGGAGAGCAAATAAAGCACAACTACTGCAATATAGTTGACTAAGCGAGTGTGATGAACCAAAAGAGAATTACATTATATCGTTCGTTTAAAGATCTACTTTAGAAAACACTAAAAGGGGTAGATATGAGAGCACGTTTTCAGCTGCTACAACACGTTAACTCTCACAATTTGGGATACGACCAGTTGAAACTATACATAAGAGGCAGGAATCCCAGGTTTACTCAGTAAAATGAAGGCTTGATGTACCATCATGGCCTAAGAATACCTATGGAAACCTTTAAAAATTTGCAATTTCAGAACATTGCTTTGAGATTTGAATAAAGCAGGCAGAATTAATGTGTAATATGCTGAACAAATTTTATGCACATTTCTAAATTAGTCTCCGAGATATCTGTGTTTTCTATTGCAAATTTACTGTTTTGAAAAATTTCTGCTCGCAATATAATCATTTTTAAATTGATATTTTACAGCTGTACTTTTAGTAGCATATCAATATATTTTGGAAATGAATTATCATTCATTCCATTAATTTGGAAAAAATAAATATTAAATGTGAGCCTCGCATGTTTTATTTCAGAAGTTATATAACCTGGGCGTTATTTAATAGCACCACAATTAGGCATGTTAGTAAAATTTATATCGTCATTTTTGTCACGTCTACTGCAAGGATACACACACACATTATATATACATATACATATATATGTATATATATAATTTACACTACAAACTATATTGCATGCATCAATATTTTGAAAATGAAATGAACAAAGAAAGGAAAATTCTAGATAAGGTATTTGAAAACTTTTATTGGTAAAATAACATCGTTCTAACTTTTTGTTGATTAGAAACATTTGGTACATACACAGGCCCTGGGTGACCTTTCTACACTCCTCTACATCAATTTAGTATGTTTAACTTATTTAGGTCTATCTTGAATGGTTTGTTCGCGTTAAGATAAAACAAAATGTAGTTTTTCCACAATTTTATATTACTTTTAATCAAAGGAAGATATTTTAATTTCCTTACCACAAGTGACACTGAAATTATTGGCTGCTACGATTTGTCATTTAAATAAAAGAACTGATGGAAAGAAAAGGCACTACTATAAATAACTAAAGCTGAGGAAAGTCTGAGTTGACTGAAAATACATAGGTATGGCAGCTATTAAAATTAAAAAAGAGAAAATAGATTTAGAATTTAGCAAATAACAGGGTGAAGGTTATTGTTTCAGATACGAAATGGAAGCTTAAAATTAGCAACGTATGGCTAAGATGTTTACTGGGATAGTCAGGAAGTAGGAGGTATTTACACTGTTAAAATGACGTATATTTCTAAAATTGATGTCACTCGTGTCTCAGAGTATTATAGATGGTTCCTTTGTGCTTCACTGTCGCCAGTACGAGGCGCGTACAGACAGCGCCAGGGATCAGCACACACTTGACGGTAACTACAGAATTATCTGTTTTGCTTGTTAGTGACTCATAGCAACTCTCTTCGTTATAACAGAAACAATTATTTTAAACAGAAAGTTTATTGATACTTCAGAAGTTCGGTGATACAATACTCCAACACTGTCACTGTATAATTCTAAGTTTAAAGAAATTTTACTTATGCAATTACAGCCACCAACTCGCTTCAAATAGCTAAATTATTAGCCTAGGTTTAATTTATCGGCCAACTTAATTGGTGTTGCCAAATCTCATATTCACCCATTCATACCCTGAAAGAAGGCTCCCATACTTCACCACTGTAGCACCCGGTAGCAGACTCATTACGGCCGGAGATTTTGGAGACCTGTAATAAAATCAAACAGTTTGTGTTTAGTATCAGTATTTATTTTTTGTGAAGAACCATTCTTTGGGCTACTTCCTTACTATCTATATTTTAGGTACAGCAATACAGTACATCATATCTTATCTGAACTTACGTGTAAGGCTGATTTGTTGTGTAGCATAGTGCGCGTGTAAACAGTGCTTCGTGTATTTCTCTGAGGTCATATTGATAGTTTCAAGTTTTATAACGTTCCTTTTTCCCCCCAGCACTGTAGAAGAGGGCGGAGAATCTAACGGCCATTTGGAAAGTGATGCATAAAACAAGCGAAAGGCTCGTGAACATATGAAAAGAAATGACCAATGAAATGGTTACCGAAGGTATAACCAGCCTAGTGGGCGAAATGCGAAATGCTAAGAGATATTATTTAATGATGAGTTTGGGGGAAGCATCAAGGGAATGGGTAGGGGGGAGGTTGTGTCATACAGCACCATCTACCCTGGACGTTGCCATTACCATCGCCGTTGCTGAATCAACGGTCCAGCCCGTCTATTATTGATACCATATTAAATGAAGTGTGCATGGCTGTTTCAGAATTACATTGCTAAAATATTATCCAACAGATTTATACCCATCCATTTACTGGGGGCAGGACCTGCAAGGCCGAGAGTAATCACCGGTTGAACTGACGTGCGTGCGTTAGGTACACAAATGAAACCGTTTGTGATGCGTTATATTGCAGTGGTTGAACGATCCAGGGACAGCATGGCTAATAATCATTCAAATGGAACCTATTTTCTGCCACATAGGATCTCGATAAAGATAGTTGCACGTAATCGTTTTGTATCTCTCTCTATATCTCTCCATTATTATCCCTCCTTTGCCACAAGTTTTCCACCTCAAAAAACCCAAGGGCAGGGTAATTAGGTTTTGATAGCTTTAGGTTCCAATGTGCTACCATTTATAGATTTTATAAGCAGTAATAAATAATTTGATAACTACTATTTACTCTCCAATAATTGGAGATTTTTAATTATGATAAGATAATTAAGATTCATTAATACTTATCCAGGTGTTCAATTCTAACATATTATTATTATTATTATTATTATTATTATTATTATTATTATTATTATTATTATTATTATTATTATTATTATTATTATTATTATTATTATTATTATTATTATTATTATTATTATTATTATTATTATTATTATTATTATTATTATTATTATTATTATTATTATTATTATTATTATTATTATTATTATTATTATTATTATTATTATTATTATTATTATTATTATTATTATTATTATTATTATTATTATTATTATTATTATTATTATTATTATTATTATTATTATTATTATTATTATTATTATTATTATTATTATTATTATTATTATTATTATTATTATTATTATTATTATTATTATTATTATTATTATTATTATTATTATTATTATTATTATTATTATTATTATTATTATTATTATTATTATTATTATTATTATTATTATTATTATTATTATTATTATTATTATTATTATTATTATTATTATTATTATTATTATTATTATTATTATTATTATTATTATTATTATTATTATTATTATTATTATTATTATTATTATTATTATTATTATTATTATTATTATTATTATTATTATTATTATTATTATTATTATTATTATTATTATTATTATTATTATTATTATTATTATTATTATTATTATTATTATTATTATTATTATTATTATTATTATTATTATTATTATTATTATTATTATTATTATTATTATTATTATTATTATTATTATTATTATTATTATTATTATTATTATTATTATTATTATTATTATTATTATTATTATTATTATTATTATTATTATTATTATTATTATTATTATTATTATTATTATTATTATTATTATTATTATTATTATTATTATTATTATTATTATTATTGTTATTATTATTGTTATTATTATTATTATTATTATGATTACTATTATTATTATTATGATTATTATTATTATTATTATTATTATTATTATTATTATTATTATTATTATTATTATTATTATTATTATTATTATTATTATTATGATTATTATTATTATTATTATTATTATTATTATTATTATTATTATTATTATTATTATTATTATTACTATTATTATTATTATTATTATTATTATTACTATTACTATTATTATTATTATCATCATCATCATCATCATTATCATTGTTGCCAACACAATCCATAGCTCTCCTCCTGCTGCTACGTTTCCTGGGAAGATTTTCCCATGCCTCTTTTCTCCTTATAACAGCCGCTTCCTCTATATTATCTCTATTTACTCTCTTTTTCAATACGAATTGGAGTGCATGGACTAGGGGATTCGAACACGCAGTCTTCCGATTGCTAGTCTCACATTTACCATGAAGCCACCCAGCTTGATGCGTACTTACAGCAAGCTAAGAAAATATTGTTTTTACTAAAAATTGTATATCCATATTTCCTCGGAAATTACATTTTGTCCCTCAAAAAGACAGTTTGGCAACGAAAAATGTCATTGTGTGTGTGTGTGTGTGTGTGTGTGTGAGAGAGAGAGAGAGAGAGAGAGAGAGAGAGAGAGAGAGAGAGAGAGAGAGAGAGAGAGAGAGAGAGAGAGAGAGAGAGAGAGAGAGAAGCAGGTGTAGGTGTGGGTGTGTCTGTGCAGTGAAACGTAACAAGGAAACTCCGGTACAAACCGAACTTGGAACTTATGTTCAGTGTCTTCCGAAGAGGAGACAAGGAGGTTTTCAAGAAAATATCATCCCAAATTCCACATTAAGACGAAGATTTTCAGATATGTTTTCACCATTTTCCCAAAATGGTGCAAACGATTTTGATTGATACACGAAATATTATCTTACTTTGTGTTGAATTATCCCTTGAAACTCCCGTTATTTGGAAGAGATTTTTTTCAGAATTCTGTATAATTAGTAAGCATTAAGAGACAAAGTCGTACTGCACAAAATATATAGAGATAGCTAAAACTAAAGGAAAATATATTGTGGCATTACTTATATCCTAGGTATGTTTTTTTTTTAAACTTACGTCCGTCAACGTTAAGTTATATCGGAAAATGAATATATGGGGTGAAATGATGCTCAGATGAGCTCAGGGTCCATAGAGCATACAGTGACCCAGCATTGTTTCAGTATATGTGAAAATTCCGGAAAAAATATAACTTATCCAGGTAACTCACCCTGACTGATATCCGAATCTTGGACTTCCTCAATGTCAGGCAGACACGCCAACATCTACGCTACCGAGGTGGACAATAGAGAGAGAGAAAGAGAATGAGAGAGAGATCCGTTTATATACGTTTGAAATTTTCAGTAACATCAGTACTAGAACCCTGTAAGAGGACCGTCAAAATTGAGTAGTTTCTTGTCGTGCCATGAAATAATATGGAACTTCAGTCCTAGCTCATAGGAAAATCTTTTAAAAATGCCATGTGTCCTCTTCTGTCTTACGAGAAGTATATGGAAACGATTTCTGAAAGCACTTATCTCGCTTAACGTAATGTTAACAGAAGTAGAGAAATGTTGGTGCAATGAATTGTGAAAGAAATGTGAAAGTATACGCCAGTGAGATGTGAAACTCAGGTGAATGTAAAATACATGCACACACAACCATATATAAATCCTGGTGCGACAGTACTAAGAGGGCCAAGACCTACCAACCCGACTGCCGGCCTCAGGCCCACTTACGAAGGTAGAGGTGGGCGATCTTCCAACCGATACGGGGAGAAGATATGGTCAGCATCTCGGCATCCCCCAGCCGGAATGTTGGGTGTAGTAACCAGGGCCGCTTACATAGCGTAAGCTCCTAACTTTCCTCGCGATGCTGAGTGGGCACGGGCCCTATACCAGGGACTTAAAATCCGCAGCCCATGGATGGGATCGATCCCGGGCCACTTTCCGTGGCCAGGAGCCAAGGCATGCTTCATTAGCCCAATACACCACGGTGCATCTGTGTATATGGGCGCGCGGAACCATAGTAATTAGGTTCGATTCCCGATGGCACAATTGGAATTTAATTCCATGGTCGCACTATGACCCTGGGGTTCACTCATCCTCTAAATGAAGTTAGTACCAGGATAATTCCTGGGGTTGAAGGCGGCTGCCTCGTGAGACTGACCACCCCACAGGCTTATATGCCGAAGATCTATATAGATGGTTGCTGTAACCACCCGTCACCCCGATATAGGCCGTAGTGCCTCTCATGTGGGTACTTTAACCATCACGGGGAGGAAGAATGAGGCGGGAGTAAACAGGGTCCGGCCGTCTCAAGGAGCCACTACAATGTAGACAGCAGGGTCCTTTACACTAATCAGATGTAAAGTCCCGGTAGGCCAGCAAAACCGGCAACTCACCCGACTGCGGTCCGGAAACGGTCCCACCAGACCGGGGTCTCAGAACGGAGACTATCCTACCGGAGGAGGAAGTTTTACTCAGAAAAAATCATCCTGCCATGCACCGCCGCTTTCTAGCTTTCTCCTGGCGACACTAGAAAACCACCTAAAACACCTGGATCAGGTAGGGCTGGCATGGGAATCGAACCCGGAGCTCCCGCATGCGGGCCGCAGACGAAGCCGCCTGAGTCATCCCGCTCAGTTTTAAAAGCTTTAATTACCCATTTTATTTAAGTAGATGCTGAAACTAGCCACCGCCTGTGTCCATACATGTTTGCATCTCTTTAGTAAATTATCCAACTCTCGCCGTTCTTCATGTTGAGAAGTACCGGCAATGTCCTGGGAGATAGTTTGTTTTAGTTCTTCCAGGGCCTGTGGGTTTGTCTGGTAAACGTTATGCTTTAACTTTCCCCTAAGATAGAAATTGCAAGGGCTTGGGAGGGGGGACCAAGGGGGCCTCAAATGACTGCTAATAATTCTGTTAATTCTCTAAGGAAGGGGGAAAAGTGACTCAAAAAAAATGGGCTAATGGCAAAATGTCAGCATTTTCCTAACGTGAACTGCAGAGAGTAATAGATAGCTTCCCAAGCAGCTGCTAAACATATTTGGTCAAAGCGTTGGCCAGTTTCAGCATCTCCTTTAACAACATGGGCAAGCTAAGCCTTTAAAAGTAGTTTTTAAAATGTTGCATGGTTTCGTCTGTGCGTTTCTATGACAGCGGCAGACGGCAATGATCGCCGAGGGCGTGGACAGGCCAAACACCGCACAGCCGGTTAGGATGTTTTTGGGTCTTTCGGAATATATATCGTGGAACTTAAGGCTCTATCGTACTGCATTTGGCACCACATGAGTTGGGCACTGATAATGCACAAAATAAAATTATTATTTGGAAAGGAAAATTGAGGAAACTTAGGGTACCTTCCCTGGATTTAGCCATTATGAAGACTGAGCCCCCCCCCCCCCAAAAAAAAAAAACAACATTTCATCAAGGAATACGATCATGGGTGGATTTGAATTTGAGAATGTTGTCTTTCTGGTCTGTACAACGTACCTGTCAATTTTAAAAGAAAGTGGAATTTCTGTTTCTATTGAGATGAAAATAAAAATTAAGGACACTGGGTAGCAAGGATGCAAACTTCCAATATTTCAATAAATCTGACCAGATAGAATTATTGCAAATATTTACAGTTGAAAACGTTGCCCAATTTAGAAATGAAGTCTTGTGTGAGGTACACCGTTGTGATGGAAATTTTGAATAATTGGAGCTTTAGATTCTGCATATAATTTTTTAGTGTTATTTTTTGCAGCCGCATATAAGATATTAAATGAAATTGAAACATTTACGGAAGAAATTATTAAAACTACGAATCCAAAATTGCACTTGATGAGAGAAGAATTTTCTTTTTTTTGGGGGGGGGGGGAGGCTGAATTAAACATATAAATTTCACCATGGTCAAACTGGGAACATTTTCAACAGCCAAAAGTATAGTTAATTATTACCTTTTGAAAATATGAAGTTTTGCAAATTCAGGAGCTACTCGTATACACCTGTACGAGTTCTTTAGTTATATTTGTAAATTTATATAGTCAAAAAGACTAACTGTAATTGAATCCTCATCGGAAACTATTTTGGAATATTTTCATATTCTATGTTTTTTTGAACTGTTTGACCGACCAAAGTGCTGGATAGCTGTATAAATCCAGAAGGTTTTTTTTATTTGATGCGTGCCCACCCGTTAAGGATTTTATTGCTGGTAGAGTTTTCTCTTTTCGAAATGTTGAAGGATGGGTTGTGGGTTTCTAGGTAGAAATTATTTGAGGTAACAATTTTATATACCTCAGGTTGTAGGGATGAACGCAAAACCTCGCACCCCGGTGTTCTAATTTTTAAATTTGTTTTAGGTTGAACATTTTGATGCCAAACAACTTAGAAGAATTATGTGACGCTCAGATTTAGCTGCTGTTAGGATTAGCTCCTGAGTTATTTCGGGTGCCCGGAAGCCATGCGGGGTACTCGTAACAGCCTGAAACGGCATCTAGTGGGGTCATAATCTCCCAATGATCCAACAAGGGTGCTTCTATGTCTAGATAAAGTATCGTAGGATTTTGATGCCCGACGCCCAGTTTCGTCTTCCACGTAAGGAAGACCCGAGGCTTCAGGAAGCAACCTGGTAGGAAAATAGCGACCCACAGAATATATGAACCGTAGTTCTCTATTCTGTGCACGTTGAAGCCATGCCAGGCAGCTATCTGCAGCCATGCCCCAGATCTATCAGGCATATAGCATCACGGGAATTACCAGCGCTCGGAAGAGGTGTAACTTCAGACCAACCGGCGGCACATTTTGAAGTGGTCCTTCATCCAGCACATACAAATTGCGCCTGCAACTGCCGATCAAATATATCACGCGGCGTAGGTACATACCTTGCGGGACTCGAAGTCGGGACTCCTCCTTATGTCTGCCGTCTGTTCTTTTTGCGTCTAACTGCTGTGATCTGTGCTCTTCTATATGGGGTTCTTATCTGGCTTTTCATGTTGTATGCTCGAGATAACACAACTCAGCGGAAGACACGATATTGAGTAAACGTGTACTTTACTATCGGTTTCTTGGACCACCTAAGAAAACCCAGGCACATTTAGAGACTTTAATTGATTTATAAACTGTAGCCACATACAATAACGAGTAATGGTGCATAGAAAACCAATGCGGCGATACAAGGTAACATCGAGTTCTTATCAATCCACCGAGAATTCGTATTAGATGAAGTGCGTATGATGAAGAAGAAGGTAACGCTAGAATCTCTTTTACCTTCTTATTTATACTACTTTTGAAGTGCTTCTGGCACCTCTAAATAATTCTTAGGTTCAGTGGACTGCACTGGTATATGTTGAAATTCTCATAAATTTTCAAATATTGAGGTTACAGATTGGTCGAAAGGATGTTCACACCACGCGTCGAAATGGAGAAAATTGCAGTTTGCCTAATTTAATGACTGTTGCCTATAATGGTGCGTTTAAAATAGTTGAAAATACAGTAGTTATCCTAACAAACATACTCTGCATCTGGAGGCCGCTTATAGGGTGCATGCAAGGTCTATATAATTTTTATTATTTTATTATTTTTTTTTTATTTTTACGTCCCCCAACGTTAAGTCATATCGGAAGTTGAAAGAAATGGGCGAAATGATGCTCAAATGTGTCCAGGGTCCATGGTGCTTAAAGCTACCCGAAATTCGCCTTTAAGGATGAGGGAAACCCCGGATAAAACATTACCCAGGTAACTCACCCTGGACGAGATTCGAACTCGGGACCTCTTGAAGGTGAGGCGGACACGGTACCGTCTACGCTACAGAGACAGGCAAGGTTTTTGTGGACTGGAATCTCCAAATGTCCACGATACACAATATTATATTAAAGAGGACATTGTAAAGTTTACAAAAATGACCAAATGGCTTATATTGCCAAATAATTTACAATTTTTGAAACATTTTTCATACTGATCCAGTGAATTTATATTAACATTTAACTAATGAATTAAATAAGACCATTGATTTTGTAGAAGTTCCTGTTTCAAAATGCAAAGTTATTATAATGGCATACAGACACCAACCCTTCACTGGTTGTGGCAAAATCTCGTGATATCTATTTTCTGCCCTGGCTGTTTCAGATAGATAGTGTACAGCAGAATATTTGGCCTTTGCGTGATTCTGCAGAGGCTTCATTGCGACATGCTAGAGACTCAAGATTTTTAAAAATAAACTTCATTCTAGTCTGCACACAATGCAAAGGCCCAAAATAAATCTTGCATGCCTCATTAGCGTATATGGTAGCGTGTCTGCCTCAAGTTCAAGAAGTCCCGTGTTCGAGTCTCGGTTAGGGTGAGTTACCTGGATAACGTTTTTTTCCGGGGTTTCCCTTATCCTGAAAGACGAATGTCGAGTAACTCTAAGCTCCATGGACCTCGGACGCATTTGAGCATCATTTTGCCCATTTCATTCATCGTCCGATATGACTTAACGTTGGAGGACATAAATTACAAGCAAAAAACAAAAAACAAATCTTTAGACGCACTCTGTATTTTATATATGTTACATCTGCTAGAATTCTGTTTGTGGAACTATCTTCACCAGTACCTAATTATTCAGACTAAACAATATATGCTGCGAAATGCATAAGAAGTAATTGCAAGAAATTAACTATGGAGGAAGTCTACATGCAGTTCTATAGGAGTAACAGTAAACAAAATACGATCTTTTTCCCCAAAGAGCGGAATAGGTCGGTTATTTAAATAGCAGATTATAATTACAATTAATCACAAAATAAATACTCCAAATACAGTAAATAGACGAAGAGGCTTATATTATTGTTTATCCAACAAATATCGCGTTGCTTTTGGTTTATTTGGTTATCTTTCAAGTGTCCATAGCGAAATAACTGTAAACTAGGGTATTTACATCAGACCTTTAAAACCCAGGAGACAAAACACACGTAAAATAATGTAAGAATCTGCTAAGTGAGTTAAAACTAATATTTTTAAATAGTTTATATCAGAGTCCAGTATTTTGTGTTCTAAAATACAGAGAAAAGCAACTTTAAGTTAATTCTCTTTGAGATGAACTTCTTGTCAAATTTTTGAGTAAATACTGCATCTTTTGTAAAACCAAACCATTGCATTGTGAATGAACGAGTCATGCACTCAAATGCATAGCATGCACCAAGATGATATTAGGTTTGGCATATCACCAGCTATTCCTTTTAAATTAAACTGTTCACCCCAGATCACACACGTACCCCTTTCAGCAGATTCTTATTATTTACTAGTTTGAAAATGTGTATCTCTTAAATTCACTTAAATTTTGGAATCAAAATATTGGCTATAAAATTTTACCACAGTTTGGCAATAGAGAAATTGCAAGCTTATAATTTGTGTACTGTTTATGTTTATAAAATGAAAAAGTCAACGTTTCACTAGGATGCTGCGTAATGGTAGCTTAGAGGTGGAGTATCCCACGAAGAGATTAAAGTTTGCCTCCCAGCAGTGGAATTGAGGTTTTAAAATTTCATTCAAATTTCAAAATATTATCTATAAGGCGTTCGGTGTGAAAGCAGAATAACAGTCATAGGTTAACCCCAATAATATGACCCACTTGACGCTCGAAAACTAAAAGTATTTGCAGATCACCTTCACAAATGATGCGTTTGATAAGTTGAAACCGCCTTGGAAGTTTACAGGACTACGTGAGTCAGATGAGAAAAGTTCAGTGCACCATATGCATTATTTTTCAACATGAACTTCTCAATACGAAAACGAGTGATCTTATTTTCTTTAAATCTGCTTGTATTATTTTTCAAAATATACTTATATTAAGGAATCGTCATGGGAACTATAATTTTATTGCAGCTTTGAACTGCAATGCACATAACAACATATCCACTCAGCGAATTTATATATATATATATATATATTTGTACACATAAATTTTCATTAATAATAATGTATAGGACATTTGAATGTAAAATATAATTCTATTCACCGATCGGGATGGCTGAGGCAGTTTCGTCTGTGGCCCGCATTCGGGAGGTCCGGGTTCGATTCCCGTGGGCGACCTTCCTGAACCATGGCTTTTTAGGGAGTTTTCAAGGGTCGCTAGGTGAATGCTGGGTAGGTTAATTACATCCCCCGGATTTCCTGTCCCTTCATTTCATCGCCATTATCATTTCACAGCATCTCTCACCTGGAGGTCTCTTTAGGATAGAAGTGTCGGCGGGTGTCTCGGAGGTGCATGGCAGGGTGATATGCACTGAGGAAAACTACTTCCTCCTCCGGTAGCTCGGTTGCCGGTCTCCGCTCCTCTGCTGGGGCCATTTCGGGACCGCCAGCCAGGGACTTTTAGGGCTCGGCTGCCGGGCTCGTTGCCGTCCCGCTGTAGGAGAGCGAGTTCGTTGTCCTGGCCTGTCGGAGGAAGTCTCTATCCAAGTAAACTGTAGGGACCCTGCCCTCTGTACTTTCAAGGCTCCTTGGGTCGGCCGTCCTCTTTCTCCACCTTATCCTTCCTCCCGGGGGAATGGGAATGGGTCCAGCATGGTGGCCTACGTACCAAATCCCCCCCATAATGAAATCCTCATCCTAATCCTAATTCTATCCAAATTTTGCCTGCTTCTTAAGTTGAAATGTTACACGAATATGTTCACATTTCCCTCAATTTCAGAAAGCACTCCCAAACGATAATACGTGCATGTATAACAACAATGGTGTGTGAGTTTAAGGAATATAACTTATAATTATTTAAATACAATTACATACAATTAACTGAAATTTTTTAACCAGCACTTATTGGGTTTTCCTTCTTAGTGAACTGCGTGTAACATCTCGTTTAATTTTGTGTTGTAAATACTGTTTGATGGTGGTTTGTGGTTTAAATTATTTGTTCGTTTCGTAATAAGTAATAAGCATAAGTAAGTATAAAAGAACACATTTCTAAGGTCTGTATTTGTATTGCGTTATGCATGCAATTAAAAGTTTAAGATTCAATTTATGCCAAGCTATACCTAAATTATTTTTAAAATGTTGGAGCTCTCGTGATGGTTTCACATAAAGACCATTTTATAACAAGAAAACTTGATGGAATTTCGTTTAAGATTGTATATGTTAAAGATTAAAAAAAAAGTGCGGCCAACATTTGCTTAAATTTTATTCCGGTGAGAAAAATTTCTTGCACGCCAACACATTTTAGAAGGGGTTTAATAGCTGAAAACGCCAAGTTGTTAGCTCTGATAATTAGTTAACTTGTGTAATTTTGAAAGAAAGAAAGAAAAAGAGTCGTTGCATGCCATGGCAGGGCAACTCCGATATTAGGTTTCCCGAGTTAAATTACAAGGAACTTTTTCCCAGCTCTGCCTTATACTCCTGTAGGCTTCATAGTTTTGTGCAAACAATTTCGTCTCACTGTTTGCTGCAAGTTTTGGATAAAAGAGAATAGGTACCTAACAGTAAGGCCATTTAACAAAGAAAAGATAGTTATTGGTAACCCTATTTATGCATTAAGTTAAGATGTGTGGCTGTTGTACATTTTCCATGAATAAGATTTTGTTATACTTACCAGCGCAAACTATCTCTCTCTTTCTCTTTCTCTCTCTCTCTTAATGGTGGCACTGGATTTCATAATTTCTGTTTTCTTAACATTTTATAAAAATGTTACCTCTTCTTTTTGTATTTCCTGCCCAGAAGTAACTAGCGTATGGAGCCCTGGGTAGCTCATTATAATAACCAGCACTGATAGGGGGCGTAGATAAGCGCCAAATCCTATTCTTTTGGGTCAAAATAGAATTTAATGCATATTAAAGGTTTAAATATTGACTACCAGTTGCAATGGAAACATTTCTCTTGTAGCACTTCTTGTAAGGTTAGCAAGTGGAAACGACCTTATAAAATGAAACTCCCATTTTGTTCCTACTTTCAAAACATTACTAGATACCAAACTTGCTATTAGAAGCAGCAATATTTGGTTATGCTTGTCCTAAAGTGTTTTCGGTTTAATCCGTTCTTATTGTCTGTAAATGAGGTGAAATCTGGTCACTGCTGTGAATCTTTTGGCCTTCTATATCAGCTTAAACTGCGTTATTCTTTAAGGCAAATCGGTCGAAGTGTTTTGCTGTATATCCGTATACATAACTTGGTGTCAAGATTTGATATATTTAATTTAATGTGTTACACTCCCAAATATATAAATGTTTTGTTTATTTTTGTGACAACACATTCAGCGTGGTTGTATTCCTTTGATTTTTCTTGGTAACTTATGGGTCGCGCCATGGCCGAGCAGATAAACCACTTGACTCTTATCAAGGCGGCTCGGGTTCGATCCCAATCGACCACATGTGAGATTTGTGGTGGATAACATGGCACTGGGGATTGTTGATCTCCGGTTTCCCCCGCCATCTCATTCCACTAGTGCTCTATCTTCATATCATGTATCATCAAAGTCACCAACCAGTAATAGCGGGCGTTAAACACCACACATTCATTTTTGGTACCTTATCTATACCAGAATATTGTTAACACTTTTATAAAAATGGCAATATATAAATAATTGTAATAAATAAGTTCCTTCAAATACACACATAATGTGTGAAGCATGAGACACAATTCCAGCTATGAATTAGAAGTCGTTCGCCAGTTCCTTGTTCAGGTTAAGAAATTAGTTAAAAGTCAGTGCAGATAAGCCTCTAGGTTTTTCGATTTAACTCAGCCAAGAAGTATTCCGTTATTTAAAGGTTTCGGTACTTGGAAGTTAAACATTTTATAATTTAGTAAATAAGAGTAAAATTTGCATTTCAGGTACAGTACATAGATTTCAGTGTATGACAAACCGTTTATTTCTGCAGCCGGAAATAAAGTCGTTAACTTTCCGTTTGTCGCGTGGGTCCTGGTAGGCCCCAAGCTTTATATAAATTCTGTAGTTTCCGAACGCACCTACGTAATTGCCTGATTAGAACATCTAACTTTACACGTTACTTTAATAAATTCTTCTCTTTATTATTGTAGCTGCAAGAATGACAAATCAGCAGTAAGGTGTCGTATGGATCTAGCGGGCCCTTAGCGCCTACTCCCCTTAAATGTTGATGACACGCTTTCCTTTGTTAGTAAGTTGTGGAATGTTGCATTGCCAGTGGAAGGAGCTATTAGTTCCTTGTCATGAATATCAGTCAAAGGTATGATCTACAGAATCCCAAGGATTTGGAAGAAGTACATCGTCTAGGTTGCGATGACGATGCCTTACTTTTGTATGACAATTTGTACGAATGAGATAATTCTGATTCTCAAGATAAAGTGGAAACAAGATCATTAGATTCAGAAACAGTAATTTTGATCTCAAGTCTACTTGTTTCATCGGGGCAACTGTCAGAAGGTGTCGAGAAAAAGCCTGAAATACAAGGGGCGTCCAAAAGGTAAGTCCTGTTTCAATTTATCTCCACTGCAGCGCTGCGATCGCAGTTCCGCACATGCGCGGTAGACGCTCTGTATCAAGGAGAAGAAACGTGCGACATTGTGAGATCGCTGTCAGCCTCGTACGCTTTGTTGTGCTTGTTCACAATGTCGGTGTTGATTGAAAATCACGCCGCTTGTGAAATGAGACCTTTGATTCGTTTTCTGAATGCTAGGAAAGTGAAACCAATTGAAATTGGAATGCTGCCAAGAGGTGTTGTGTTTCTTCACGACAACGCATGACCACACACTGCAAATGCGACGAAAAACATCCTACAGGGATTTGGCTGGGACGTGTTTGACCACACCCCGTACAGCCCTGACCTCGCTCCTAGCGACTTTCATCTGTTCTTGCATCTCAAATCTTTCCTTGTTGGTTAACACTTCAACAATGACGAAGAGCTGAAAGAAAATGTTTCCAACTGGTTGAACACACAGGCAGCAAACTTCTATGAAGAAGGTATACAAAAACTTGTGCCTTGCTATGACAAATGCCTGCAAAATTTCGGCGGTTATGTGGAAAAGTAGTTTAAGGGTTGTAGAATTTTTTGCAATAAACAATTTTTCTGTATCTGTACACAATTTAATTTTATTACTAAACAGAACTTACTTTCTGGACGTACCTCGTAGTCATGCATTACAATGCTACTAAATCTGGAATTGATGTAATAGATAAATTGTGTACTACGTACAATATAGCCAGAGAAACATGAAAGTAGCCAATGTTAATGTTTTAACATATGTTGATTATTGCAGGTATTAATTCCAGGGTTATCTTTCTTGGAAACTAAAACAAATATTCCACAAGACAGGAATATTAGAAAGTCCTGCCCTTAGCTTTACTGTCTCAACAGGTACAAAGAAGAGCAATGGCATCAATGCTACCCTATGATCTGAAAGAGCACCTAGAGAAAGGTAAACCGGAACTAACAACAGCAGCTGAGGTGCCGAATGCACCAGAATCACTGCAAAGGAAACGATGTGAACCCTGCAGTAAAAACAAAAATAACAGCAAAGCTAAATATGCAAGTGTGAAATGCAACGATCCCTTCTGTTTGAGAAAAATACCAAAATTATTTGCTATAACTGCTTAGTCAGGGTAAAACAGAATAAATAGCTGGAGACTCAGAGTAACTGAACATTTCCAATGACAAGATGTATTTTAAAATGTAATTTTCTTCCGTATGTTGTAATGCAAATTATAAGGTACACTCTATTCGTATTATATTTTAGCTGATGTATTTAGTTTGATTATACTAATAAAAGTCATGTATATTTACCCCAAATAAAGCCAAAAACTGGGGAGAAAAAGAAAACATGAAAATGAAAAGCAAAAAATACAGGTATATAGGCACATAAATATAGCGCGGGCCTCCTGAGCCCCACGCGACCAACGGTGTTCTGCAAAGGCGCGCGCCTAACGGAGGGTGAAGAACGGAAATCGTTTGTATTACAGAAACGTTATGAAGTGATCGACTATTAGCAATCCGTAGCACCCAAGAATTGGCACTCAGGTTAGCATCTATTTAGAAAATAATTCTCTGCTTAACATTTCAGTAGCTCACAGCGATTTACGTTTTTCACTATTATTACGACTGCAATTTTAAACCGTAAAGTTTTAAATTGTTAAGATACTTCAAACATTGTTAGATATAGTACTTCAGTTTCCAGTTTTAAAATTCAAAAACAATGCAATTCCAACCACTCATGCATACCCTGAGTGAAAACTCTCATGACTCATCAACTTGGCAGCCGTCACCTTTCGGAGACATTGGAGACGATGCCAAAAGCGTCGAAAAGAAAGAGAGGCATTGTCACACTGAATCTAATCACGTAATCAGTAATCACGTAATGTTGCTGGCTGAGGATGTCCGATTTCACCAACAGATGTTAAAATCGACGTTAACTAATGTAACGTAACAATTTTCACAGCGCTAACAAAGCTCTTAAATTTCTTGAATTTCACAAACCTGTTTTCTGAAAATGTTAACAAACACATGTTAACGCCAAGAGACTTGTAAATTTTACAGCTATAGAAGCCTATGCATTATGTGTCGTATTATTTTTTGAATGTACTGCGATGAGCTTTTCCATTCATTTCCGTCTGCACGCAGCTGAAACAATGACGGGTGAACAAAATCGCAAGGAAAGCCAATGGCAAAATTTCTCATAGATGGAGAAAGAATTGTTAATTGAATTGGTAACGAAGTACAAAGATATCGTGGAAAATAAGAGGACGGATGCGGTGAATGTAAAAGAGAAGATGTCACGTGGGAAAAGATTGGAAACGAATTTAATTCAAATGCATGTGTCACTACTAAGCACGAAACAACTTCGTCAGTATCATGTAAATTTAAAACGACGTGCGAAGGAGAGAAGGAACGTGTGATTTCAACGTTTCAAAACGGGTGGTGGACATTGTATTATCCACATAATTCAGTGAATAATGTCAAATCGCAGTTATTAACACTTGAAGCAAAGGCAAGATCGGCATATTCCTTTCGATGCTTGTCCTAACCTCTCTTGTACTTCCACAGTACAAGAGCTAGCAACTTGTTTCGACAGCCTACACCTCTGTAGAAAATTTTCTTCTGATGCCTAGTCAAATTTTTTTGTCCTCGTTGGCCATACTCTGTTACGAATGCCCTTTAGACGGTCTTAAATATAGCAAATCTACATCAAAAGCTGCGTTCATGACCGTCATCTTGACTATTTACAATTGTTATGGGCTTAACAATATAAATATGGCTTGTTAGTTTAACAAGAGGTTTAACACAAGTCTTAAGCTAATAGTAGATGGTGAATATCAATTTTTGCAATTAACTCTTGCTAAACTCGTGTTAAGCCTTAACATCTGTTGGTGAAATCGAGCACTAATATTTAAAATTCGGAAGCCATTTCATTTTGTTGTCAACCTGTATTTCATCATATAATGATATTTCTGGTACAGTTCTCTTGGTATTTTCCTTTCCTTGAAGGCGTGATCTATTTTTGTAATCTTAGGTCAATGTGTCTTTTTGAATATATTTCGAGGATATCAACAGAACCGCCTTTTATTTTCCTGCTGAAGATTTTACGTGCCTTCTTCTATAACAGAGGACAGCAAATCGCGGAAAGAAAGATCTGTCACTTTCAGGATAAGGCTTCACTTTCCCGTCTTTAGAATTTATGATGGAATGCACAATACCAGAACCGTACTGTGTTTTCCCAGAATGTCCCAACATTTACATATTTATTTTGATATTTACTGGTTGTCCAAATTATAGTTTAAATGAGGAATGTATATTAATTTGGCGTCTGCAATGTATTCTTCTACAGTGAAAAGTGTTTTGCATTGTTTTACTTTAATTCATTTCATCTAGCATTTGAATGCCAGAACTACATGATACAGATGGTGAAGAATATGAAGGGAAAGAAGAAAATGGAATAGAATCCTATTAGTTAACACAAATTGAGTTAAGTTATAGTTCTACTAGCTGTTGAAACAAAAATATATGTATACGTAAAAGTATATACACATCTTCACAGCCAAAGAATCATACTCCGCTACTATAAATTAATAAAGATAGCCCTCATGTTATCATTCTTTAAGAACAATATATAATGCTATTCGACACTTCAGCATTTAAATTGCAGTACAACATATCTAACTATACTTATGCCCGATTTCACCAACAGATGTTAAAACTTAACACGAGTTTAGCAATAGTTAAAACAAAAATTGCATTTCACAAACAAGTGTTAGCGTAACACTCGTGTTAAATCTTTTGTTAAACTAACACGCCAAATTTCTGATGTTAAGTCCTCAACAATTGTAAATAGTCAAGATGCCGAGCATGAACTCAGCTGTTGATGTCGATTTGCTATATTTAAGACCGTCTAAATGGCATTCGTAATAGAGTACGGCCTATGAGGAGACATGATTTTGAGGAGCTATCCGAAGAAAATATTTTACGGAGCTAAGGGACTGTCGAAACATGTTGCTATGAAGGTTACTGCGGAAGTACAAGAGAGGTTAGAACATGCGTCGAAAGGAGTATGGCGATCTTGGCTTTGCTTCAAGTGTTAATAACCTTGCGATTTTATAATTCACTAAATTATGTGGATAACACATCATACACCTCGCGTCTTGAAACGTTCAAGTCACTTGCCCTTCTTTGCTCCTCGTTTTAAATTTACGTAATACTGAGTTAGAACATGCATCGAAAGCAATATGCCGATCTCGCCTTAGCTTCAAGTATTAACAAATTTGCGATGTTATAAGTCACTGTGGGTAAAACACTATCCACCTTCCGTCTAGAAACGTGCAAGTCACTCGTCCCTTGTACTTCTTCGCACCTCGTTTTAAATTTACGTAATACGTTTCGTTTGTAGTAATGACACATGCATTTGAATTAAGTTTGTTTCCAATTTTTCCCCGTGTGACATATTTCTCTTTTACATTATTTGCATTCGTCCTATTTTCCACGATATCGTTATACTGCGTCACCAATTCAATTAAAAATCCTTTCTCCATTTATGAGAAATTTGTTTCATGGCGTTTGTTTATGATTTTGTTTATCCACCATTTATTTAGCTGTGTGCAGACTGTGGTGCAGACGAAAATGAAAACAACAGCGCATCGTAGTACGCTCAGAAAATAATACGACTCATCCACAGCCTCCTATTACTGTAATATTTATAGTTTCTTGGCGTTAGCACGTGTTTGATAACATTTTCAGATAACAGTTTGGTGAAATGCATACAATTGTTAGCGCTATTACAATTGTTATGTTACATTTGTTAACGTCGATGTTAACATCTGTTGGTGAAATCGGTCCTAAGACAATTACCTGTATTAGTTGGGTGTAAATGATTGTAAGTTAAAATAAAGTTAGCGTTCCTCAAAACAAATACTAGTGTTATTTAGGCACCGCCATGACAATACAATTGATAAAAGTAAATTCAAACCCATAGAATGAGCATATGAAATAGGAGCAATTTAAAATAAACTCATGGTATCACAGGCGCAACAAATGCATTCATATGTGTTTTCAACCCGGTATCCTCTAAGATTAAAACATTGGAAGGAATTCAAATCCCTGAAAAATTTCCATTCAGTTTTCCAGTAGCGCTGAGTCAGCACTATGCCCATATTTGTATATATATATAGCCGTGGGAGGAAATATTTCGAACGTTTCGCATTTACGTCTGTTTGAGACACGTGTTTCCTGTACGGCTTGCCTTAAAGTGACGAAATCTCATAAGTACTCCCTATAATTGACAGACCGTGAAGTCTGCTGCATGCGTCGTAAAGTTAGCGGCCATTTCTGCGTATTTAAAACAAGCTCTTTGTCTCACCGGAAAAAACATAGAAACACTGCAGCTGCAGAGAATTCGTGGGAACAGCACAAATGTTCAATTTTCTGTTTGAACCCCTCCCCTTCCCGCTAAACAAAAGCGTTTACTTGAGATTATTCACTGTGTCAGGCTGATAATCTAGAGTTAATCAGTGAATCCAATAAAAGTTGCTTCCGTTCAATGTTTGTAGTTTAATTTACTTTCGTTCAAGACCGCCTAAATTTCTTCATAAGTTATAGCCATCAATAAAAACACCTAGTTATAAATAAATCCTAGTTATGTTTATCAGATAACCATAGATATTAGAGATGGTAACAGGCTTATAACTATATTCGGTACACTGATATATTTAATTTTCAATAATTGAAATAATGGTCCTTTACTTAAAATTCCAATTCTTTAGGAACGTTTTTGACTAAGCCTTTTAATCACAATGCAACTGAGAGAGTTAGTGACGATTTGGGTGTGTAACATTAAATGGAGCGTGTGATGTTATTTAATTCTACGTTTTGTATTTTAAGTAAAAACGTACCCTGCTAAACTTTTTGAAACGCTGCAGCAGAGTATAAATTTTTGGGGCACATTTCTGCTTATCCACTTGCTATCAAAATGAGGAACAATATTATAACAAACGCCAATCACATGTGTATCACATAGGTTAGAGGTCATACGGGTATACATGGAAATGAGAGGGCAGATGAAATTGCTCAAAGTTGCGCATTATACCAAAATGAATTCAGTTTTAAAGAGTCTACAATCGCATTTGTTAAAAAAAAAAAAAAAAAAAAAAAAAAAACATTGAAAAAATACATTTTTGAAATGTGGAACAGCACTTGGACAGCGATAAAGGACAAATCACTCGAAACTTGTTTTTACTACTGTTAATGATCGTGTAAACTGCAAGTACTTTTAACCTAAGTATATTTTGAGCCAGTTTGTTACAGAACATGGGAAATTTAAAACTTATTTTCGAATATTCCCTATGGACTCCCCTGATGGATACGTCTGTAAATGTGAAAGTGTTGATGAAAGTATTGTACACTTAATATTTAAATGCTATCTTCATTCCAGAAAGAGATATAATCTTATTCAACATCTTTCATATTGTAATACAGATCTCCAAACACCGTTGTTTAGCGCATTCCTTAAAAAATTTTGCACTTCAGCCTTTGAGTACTTTATGGTAAAATTTTTTAAAACGTTATAATTATTATCATGATCTGTTATTTTGATATTTGTATTTGTGTGTGTTTGTAACTAGAACCCTAACACACCTTACTGGGAAAATAGGGTTATTTCTTTTGGATAATAAATAAATAAATAAATAAATAAATAAATAAATAAATAAATAAATAAATAAATAAATAAATAAATAAATAAATAAATAAATAAATAAATAAATAAATAAATAAATAAATAAATAAATAAATAAATAAATAAGTAAATAAGTAAATAAATAAATAAATAAATAAATAAATAAATAAATAAATAAATAAATAAATAAATAAATAAATAAATAAATAAATAAATAAATAAATAAATAAATAAATAAATAAATAAATAAATAAATAAATAAATAAATAAATAAATAAATAAATAAATAAATAAATAAATAAATAAATAAATAAATAAATAAATAAATAAATAAATAAATAAATAAATAAATAAATAAATAAATAAATAAATAAATAAATAAATAAATAAATAAATAAATAAATAAATAAATAAATAAATAAATAAATAAATAAATAAATAAATAAATAAATAAATAAATAAATAAATAAATAAATAAATAAATAAATAAATAAATAAATTAATTAATTAATTAATTAATTGATTAATTAATTAATTAATAAAAATAAATAAAAAATAAATAAGTAAATAATAAAATAAATTACTTAATTAATTATATAGTTATTTAAATTAAATAAATAAAATGAAATTTCGAATACAATAATTTGGTCAATATATAAGAGAAACTTGTACAATTGTTAGCATAAAATAAATCCGTTACGTGGCCAATCTCGCCAAAGTTTGATAAGCAACTAAATACCTTTTGCAAGCACCGAAGCTCATTATCGAAGAAAGTGCTTTCAAGAAAATTTTAGAAACATATTTATTAGATATCCTATTTAATACCTCATTGAGGAGCAGCTTTGAAATATTCTTTAAGGTTTTCAAAACTGTATCCAGAGGAGAAGGGAGTACTTTTAATATCCTTATGATGTGTTTTAAAACATATAATCCAGGAACGAACTAAAATATGCATTCAACGTGTATAACCATAGACATATATGACCAAGAATATAAAACACTCAGCAAAGTACGTGGAATTGGAACTTGTATAGATTGGTGTACTTAAGGTAAACACGGGAAGAATAAGAACAGTGAAGTTAGTTTTCATTTACCCTAATATACCATAAAATTCTATAATATTATTAGCTTTTCAATGTATATTGTGACTTTGTGGGTTCGTAGAATTAAAAGTCCAATTTACCGACATTTTACATGTTCTTTATGTACGTATAAACACACCATTCAATTCTCACGTAACAACATTACATCACATATACAACACAATCTTCCAAGGTCGATGACAATAGCAATCAGCTCTCGTTACAACAACATTCTATAGCTGTTTACTAAGGAAGATTGATAATTCAATACTTTTTGAGTGCAAATCAAATGTTATAGTACTCACGACTCCCCCTTGGCGAGTTGTCACCTTCTTAAATACCTCATTAATAAATTCTAGATATTTACGGAAAATAAAGAAACCGAATATTCTGTCACCTTCCAGAAGCGCAACTTAATCTATGCCAGCAAGTCCTTTATCTCAGCTATTTTTATTTGCTGGCTCTTTGTGTACACTTGCCGCGTTATCGTAGAGAACGGCTTCGCGACAATATTTTTGGCACATTTCTGAGTAGATTGCACTCCATAGGCAGAATAGCCATATTTACTAGTTATGTCCATGCCAATTCTTACAAAATTAAAATATTATAATTATCTGCTTATTAAATGACATAATGTCAATATTGAGTTATTTCCCCACCACTGAATTTCTCAAGTGCTATTGAATATATAAGGGACTGATTGTTTTAGGAACATAGATCTATTACTTCAAAATTCGTGATAGCTAATGGCAGGGCGGCAATGACAGGGGTAAGAACATGTAAACATAAACTGGAGATGTCGTTTAGATGGTTAGAAAGTATGTATGAAGCGGTCGTCGAATACAGAACAATGTACGCACTGGAGACTTGGGACACATCAGAGATAGGTACAGAGACCAGACGTATGGATAGTTCTGCAAATAACTACTAGGGCTGCCAAAATCGGCACCAAGAGAAGTGGCATTACTAGACATAGGTAATACAAAAAGGAGGGGAATAATAATAGAGCAAATACTGAAATTCTGATATAAGTGTATTAAGGGACAGAAAGGGGAATTATTGAGTCTTTGCGTGCAGCAACAGAAAAACATAGAGAACACAAATATTGCTGGTCGGAATTGGAAAGAATGGTAACGAAGATAGGCATTGGAGATTTATGGAGAGCGGAGGAGTCAAGTCATAGTGGTTTCTGGAAGGAAGTGAGAACCAAGGTACAAGACATAGATAGTCAGGAGATATGGGAAAGTATAAAAGAAAAGAAGTCTTTGAAATATTATAAGCATTTAAAAAGAGATTGGAGCAGGGAAAACTAGGTAGTTCAATGTGATAAAACTGGAAGAGACGGCATAGCATGGATGAGAGTAGAAATAATATATCTAAAAGGGTTCAGAAGTAATGCGGTAGGGATATGTGAGTTTTGTGGAGATGAAGAGAGCACTGTTCACTGGTAGAATGTAAGGAGTTAACAAATGCAGGAGAAATAATGGGATAAGAAATGGAACAGAGTGAGCAAAGAGGTAGTGTAGTTACGCATGTTAATGGGAATGGGTGAAAAGAAAAATAGATGTATAGGAGAATTCTTATGTAATTTAAGAGAAACGTGGATTAGGGTAAAAGAAGCGAAGGTCAAGAAGAAATGATACCAAGCTGATCAGGAAAACCAAAGGCTTATGGCCAGGGGCCTTAGTCAGCGAGTAAATCTTGGGTCAGCATTTTCATGTATTTGTACATGATGTATAATAGTGCATGTTCGACGTTAAAATCATTCTAATCTCTGTTTCATATAACCTTGCCCCGCTGACATGTATCACTCCGCGTGCAACTAACTTCCCCCTCATCCTAATTGGCTAATGCTTTCGCGTCATAGGCCATAGGCTGTGCCTTCCCGTCACATTGAAACCTGCAGTAAACATTATAATAATTGCCAGGAAGATAGAAATAAGAATATGAAGGCATGCAAAAATAATGAAGTTTATAATGAAACTGAGCAAGTTGAAACTGAATGAATGAGCAATGGAACTGGAACAAGTTTATAATGAAAGGCCTTTGGCCTTTTCCACTGGGATTTTTTTAAACCAGCACACATACCTTGCGAAAATGCTTGTCTTTCAGTCTTAAAAGTCGTGTCACGCCATACTTGTCGTGTGTCCTTCATTCACCCAAGTCTCGTCAAGGTAGTATATTTTGCGATTTGGACAATTTTATTGTCCTTAATCAACGTGTTCGCCACACAACAATATCGCCCCTGGAGTGGTAAGTTTTCCTGTTGTCTCAATGTCATGTCGCGATATTCTTAAGCATCTAACACACCTGTAAGTTCAGGGCACAGCTGTTCGACTTCTCTCACTGACAAAGGCGGATTCTTCTCTGTGAGTGCATTAAACACATGCAACACAATTCTTTTTTCGCCGCTTTCTAAAGGTTTTTATCTTGCGATGCTTCAGCGAAAAACTGGCGGTAGACTCTGCCATTATACATATAATAAGTACACGTGCAATAAACGATCAATAAAATAATTTAGCTCTCGCATTCGGCATAGCACACCGTCGAATGGCGATATATGACTAATCCAGTACAGAAAACAAGGTCTGTAATAAAAGTCATATAAACTAACATGTCATCATTACCGCTAAATCACGTGCTATCGTGTCATGTTCTGGAGAGTAGAGGAACCTATTCTTTGCTTCGTTTAAGAATTACCATGCATTTCAGATAAATCAACTGTGATGCGTAATACATTTCATTGAAACAGTTACGAAAATATAAATTTGACAATTATCTTCCAACATATAAAGATATATCACCATGTTAAATAAATAACTAATTTTTACCGAACAACAGTCTCCACCACAACAGCAGTCAATGAGATGTGATAAGGTCACGTGACAGTTAAGCGATATGGGGCAAGCTTACCTGAAACAAGGTTTAGTGAAACTGTAATGGAAAATGTACAAATAAATGCTTACTTACTTCCAAATTCAATTATATACTTTTATGCAATAAAGCCGCTTTTTAATGAAGATGTTTCTGGTATTAATTAAAAGCATTTTATCAAAACTTATGTAAGTATTCGTCATCTGAGGGTATTCATCTTATTAACACCGCTCTCGATAAAAATAATAATTTGTGTCTATACCGAGCGGGATGGTTCATGCGGTTTCGTCTGTGGTCCGCATTAGGGATGCCCGGGCTCGATTCCCGTGGCCGAACTACCTGACCATTGGGGTTTCTTTCCGGGTCGCTAGGCGTATGGTGGGTAGGTTAATTACATCTCCCATATTTCCGGTCCCTCCTTTTGATCTCCATTATCATTTCGCTTCATCTCTCATCTGGGGGTCTCTTTCAGGGTAGAAGTGTTAGCGGATGTCTCGGCCGTGCATGGCAGGTTGATATGATCTGAGTCAACCACTTCCTCCTCAGGTAGCTCGGTTGCCGGTTTCCGACCTACTTCCAAGCACACTACGGGGAAATGTCCGTTGTCATGACCTACCGGGGAGGTTTAGATCTAAGTAAAATGTAGCTACCCTGTCCTCTGCACTGTAGTGGCTCCTCGGTTTTTTCTCGCCTCTGGCTTCCTCCCGGGTTGCCCCACTTGTATTATTAAAATCTACGTTAACGCAGTGGCAATTACTAGAAGTCAACGCAGCTGATACAAATAGTGAACTAATTCAGTAGAATATAAATTAGCCTATGGTTTTGGCGTAATCAATAAGTACGTTTGCCAAGGCTCTAGTACTGAAAACTATAATGATGATGAAATTTTTAGAACTTCTAAAGTCACAAAGCAAAAGAATTGGTTTCCGTTACGAATAAGAAATTTAAATTTGGCTACGAATTTTAGGGAGTTGAGGGGATCTTAAAATAGATTTATGCTGAGATAAAGAGGGTACCTTTACAACATCGAGTCCTCTGCCTTCTTATTTTACAGTTAAATAGATGTGTTTAATTATTCGCTACATTCCGCTGCGCATAAAAGTTGTGCTCGGGTGAGACATACTGAGAGCCACGCCATGACTGAATGTTTAGAACCCTTGGCTCCCAACAAGGCGACCCGGGTTCGACCCCAGGAAACCGAAAAGTGAAATTTCTGACGGACAACATGGCGCTGGGTCAGGTTTTATCCGGGTCCTCCGGCGTCCTCCACCAGCATTCCACCGAATGCTCCACCATCATCTTTTCTTTTGTAATTTACGTCCTCCAACGTTAAGTCATATCGGACGATGAATGGAATGGGTGAAGTGATGTTTAATGAGTCCGGAGTCCATAGAGCTTAGAGTTATTCGACATTCGTCTATCAGGATAAGAGAGAAACCCGGAAAAAACCTTATCCAGGTAACGACCCTGACCGAGATTCGAACTCGGGACCTCTTGAACCTGAGGCAGACATGCTACCACCACGCTACCGACGCGGGCACCATCATCTTTCCTGTCACCCCATCTTTCTTGTACTTTCACTTCCGGCGATGGACTTATCCCTCATCCCGGAATCTCTTTGATCAGGAAACCTCTGGTTCTCAACCCGTTGCCTATGGGCCTTGAAATTGCGTGGTTAGGAGTCCCTATGTTCCACTTAATGAAATACAGGAGTTCATTCACTCATTCAAGATGTACTTCGCACACGTTTCAGGAGGATGCTTCGAGTAGCTTTTCAGCTACTCCCGCCAAATTAGGCTTTTCATTATTATTAGGGAGGAAGTTATTTTAAACCGCAAAATAATTAAATATCAAGAGCTAAAAGATATATTTCAATAGTTTCAATTTCAGTGCTGAGATTCTGAAGCAGTAATTTTACAGCTTCATGGAGTCATCAGTAAGCTTTAAATAGGTCATTTCTAACCTCGATTTAAACTAATCAACCAACTTAACACTACCCAAGGATATTCTGGGAAGATCCTGTATGAAGCTGCAGGCAGCAGATTCCTCGGGTACCCAGATATTGGAATCTCCAAAGCGCTTGTTTAGAACATGTCATTCACACAGGTGGTGCTTTCAATTCTCTCCTATGCTTTTGGTCCGTATAAGGGAATGTACTTACAAAATTAGGTCCATATGTTAAGTTTTACTTAAGTCTTCTAAAGAACTTCATTTTTTAAGTCTGATAGTCTTTTAAAACACAAAACTACCCTCCATGCTGCCTTTTTGGAAATTTTTAAGCAATATTTAATAATTGTGCTCCTCACTGAATTATAAGGTCCCTAATAAATATATTTTTAAGTTTTTGTTCAATAAAAGTTTCGATGATAATTAAGTTTTTTAGCTGGGTGAGCTTGGTGACGTAACGCCTAGTGCCGTGCGTTAATATATATGCTGTATTTTAATAACAGCATAACTCATTTTTCTTATCATATAATGACGAAACCACACATATCCGAGATGGACTTTAATGATACAAAATTTCTATCATAAGGAGCATTTTAAACGTTTGAAAGGTCTTACACACTAGAATCAAAACGATCGAATCCGAAAATTTACGAATAAAATGAAGTTTGCTTATAAATTTTTATTAAGTTAGTAGCGGATATTTTACTTAAAATACACTATTTATAACTGATTAACACATGTGGGGTAAGGTTTGCATAAATAGTTTTAAAATGATGTAACAATGTGACAAACATAATAAAGCCACACACTCGATGTTATCTAAATTGTCGCTTATATTTTCTCTCTGATAAAAGTACTTATACGAAGAGATTCCGACAGAATCGAACATACTAAGTTAAAAAGTTAAATTGTAATTTTAATAAGCTTTTGAAAAAATAATTTTAGAGGCCAACCACCTTAATTTTGCTCTGGCTATATATTATGTTTCTAATTATCAGTTACTAAAAACTTTCATTTTATTCCCAAATTCGAGAAACATAAGTTGTTAATAAGCTTTTAAGGCTTAAAAGAGAGTTGAAGGTGGAGGAGATTTTGAATGTTATTCGAACCCAAGCCCACGAGGTGCAGCAGCCGTTTCAGGACTAAGGCCTACTGCCCGACCGCTGCACTACCCACCTCGCTCCACTGCAGGCATCATGAGTATGAAGCAAAACTGATGGCTGGAATGTGGTGAGCTGCGCGGTTCCTCCTTGCACGTACATGCGGTCTTTGCAACCAGGGCCCAGTACTGTCAATCAGGACCTTCTTCAAAGATCCAAGAAGGCTCAGTGTACCCCGAACCTGGTCTCCCAAAGGGTAAGTTGTCCTCATGGCGTTACTGGAAATTGTATCCAGGTCTCCCACCTGAAAAGCAAAGAGGAAGATGACCTAATACTTATTTTGGTGATTTATAGTTAATACAAATAATCTTATTATTGTAACATTCTACCAATAAACTAATATATGAATAATTTTTGCTGCCATTTCTAATAGATATATGTTTCCCACATCTAATAAAAATAACTATTCGAATTGAGGGCTTTGTGTGTTAGTAGATACAGCATTGAGGAAGATTAATTTGAACTACAAACAGTGAACAGGAGCTGCATTTTATTGCATTTGCTGAATAAATCTAGGTGATGAGCCTTACACATTGAATAATCTCAAGCAGAATATTTTGTTTTTGGATTCAAGAAAAAATTGAAAATTATTTTTACCAAATGTTAATGGACAAGCCTTTTGCTTGCAGATGCTGTCGATATAGTGAACTTCAGTTACCGTGCTATCACTAATCTAAGCTCTATTTTTTTCCCAGATTAGAGAGAAAATATAGGAAGAATTATATATATATATATATATATATAATTTTACGTCCTCCTACGTTAAGTCATATCGGAATGGAATGGGAGAAATGATGCTCAAATAAACCCGGGGTCCATAGAGCTTAGAGTTACCCGACATTCGCACCCTGACCGAGACTCGAACTCGGGACCTCTTGAACGTGAGGAAGACACTCTACCACCACGCTACCCAGGCGGGCATATATATATATGTGTGTGTGTGTGTGTGTGTGTGTGTGTGTGTGTGTGTGTGTACGTGCAAAGAATAGGCTATAAGCTTCTTATGACCATCACCAATATTCATGGCTGCCTGATAAGAAATAGATAAGATGTACTTACACATTAAATAATCTCAAGGAAAAGTTTTTTTTTTTTTTTTTTTTTTTTTGTGTGGCGAATGTTTGTGCCGTTTCTATGAACTCGCTGCAGCTGCAGCGCTTCTGTACATTGTTTTTTCAGGTGCGGGAAAGAGCTTGTTTTAAATACGTAGATATTTCCGCGAACTTTGCAACCCATGTAGCCGATTTCACGGCCTGTCAATGATAGGGATAACTTATGAGTTCCTGTCATTTGAAGAAAAGCCGTACAGGAAACACGTGTTTCAACAAGGCGTAAAGGGGTCCAAATATCTCCTCCTACGGCTACATACATATATGGTGCTAATGCTGACTCAGCAGTACAAGAAAACTGATTGGCCTCTTTTCTCTGGATTTGAATTATTCTTTACAATGTTTAATCTCAGAACGGCGTTGTAAACATATATGAGTTCATTTTCTGCGCCTCCGAGATCCTGTCTTTATTTTACACTACTGCGTTTTCATATACTTATTCTATGGCTCAGATTTTACTTTTTCCGTTGTCTTGGCATATTGTTATGCTTCTATTTTATACTAAAACCTTTTGGTGATTTCTAATAACACCTTGTTAATTAAATTATGCAACGTAATATTGTTTTAGCTTGTATTCGTTTATATTCCATATATACAAATAGTTTTATTAATACATTTGTATATAATCTACACTGGAGTTTTCAAAGCATGACGCCCAACGTCGCTTCCCATACCAAAGTTGGCAGAGGTTTTGCAAGGGAGGTAGTTTAAAGCAAACTTCAGTGTTACCATGCTTTTCGTAATTTTTAAATTGTGCGGTGTTCTTCTCTGATGGTGCTGTGAAACGTATGCTTTCATTTAAGCTTAAATTAATTTTATTACATATTGCAATTGCTAGAACCCGCAGCTTCCCACTGTGTTAACAAATGGGATTCAATTCTATCTTTCCTCCTTCCTTTGATAATCTTCACAACGTAGGTACGTTACGTATTACTGGTGATTATCCACGCATAGATGCTTTCTTTAAGATGTAGGTAACGACTTAGAATGTTGAATATGCATGAAGAAATTGGAAGAGGATGTTAAAAATTTAATTGGAAGTAAATCCCTAGGTAAGATTGAACTGTAAAGTTCAACTGTCAGGTATCATATTCAGTATCGGTTATAATGAATATATAATAAATCTAAAGAGTTAGAAACTTTGATATAGTTTATGCACAAACATTGAGCAAAATATACAGAATATTAAGCAACCCCTAACACCAGCATTGTTGAGGAAGGGAGACATAAAAATAATTAGTTGTGAATGATTATTAATTAAGAGGTGAAATGAAATTTTGTTTTACTCACTGTATTTTTCTTTGCCGTTGTTAAAGATTACCATAACTTAAATTACCATTGTGTTCACTGTTATTATACTAATGCATGTTGACTCTGCCTTTATTTAGAATTCAAATATCTATTATACCATCGCGTTTCGTAGGAAGATTCATTCGTACCTGTTCTCTATGTAACCTAGCAGCTCTTCCAAGGAAGGTCCATACCTATTACTGCGGCTAATTCAGGTCATCAGGGTCAGCTTGATGAGATATCCGGGGTGTGAAAAGCAGCGGTATTATTCGTACCAACTCACTTGGCTTTAAATGTTTAGCAACAAACATTAACTGCTAAAAATTAATGGTTCTTCCACACTAGCCATATGTAGGCCATGATTTTTTTTTTTTTTTTTTTTTTTTCCGAAGGGGGTTCGGGACTTCGACCAGTCTTAGTCTACTGTACGGGCATCCTCAGGAAGAAAGATGAGGCAAGAGGAGAGAGAGGACGGCCGTCCCAAGGAGCCAAAACAGTACAGAGGGCAGGGTCCCTAAATTTTAAATAAATGGAAACCTTCCCCAGCAGGGCAGGGCAATGGACATTCCCCCATTCTATGGTTCGAGGAGGGTCCCAGCAGTCGGTCCGGAGGCCGGCAAACCGACCTACTGGAGGATAAATTGGTTCACTCAAAGCATATCAACCTCCCATACACCGCCGATACTCCCGTTGACACTTCTACCCTGAAATAAACCACGGGAATTCAAATTGGAATAGGTGGAGTCAAATAAACTGCTAAAGTTGAGGAAAACACACATTTGGGTACTTGGTTTCTCACCCTCATAAATCAGTTCGCTTTCGTTTGCTGATGATTATTGCCTGGTAGCAGAGGAACCTCTGGGCAATATACGGGGCTGGGCCCTAGGAATGAATAGTTGAATATTAAATCAGTATGGAAGAAATAATAGATTTGTAATACAGTTCATTCTATACAATTGAGTAACATTAGCGACATATCAGTAGAGGCCATGACGACGAAGGAGAACTTACAGTCCTAGGTGTAATACGCTTACTTAAACTCGGTAGGAAAGGAATAGAATGCCAAAGATCTAACTAAGGCAGGTACAATGCAGATCGGTAACTAATTGCTCTAGTACACTGTTTCATGGATAATGCCCCTAACCACAAAGGTTATAAACAGCTCTCTTCTCAACATACGTAAACGTAATCCATGGCGTAATAACCCAAAGTGAGCCTGGCAACCTGACTGCCACATATGTAAGGCAGAGGTGGGCGATCATCCAACGGATAGGGGAGGAGATGTGGTCAGCATCTCGGCTACCCCAGCCAGAAAATTGGCTTTCTACACCAGAGTTTCCTACCTACCGCAGCTCCCAATTTCCTCACGATGCTGAGTAGGCATCGGCTCTATACTCGGGACTTAAAATCCGCACCCCCCAGGAGTGGGATCTATCCCGGGGACATTTCGGACGCAGGGAACCAAAGCACACGCCCCAGCCCACTACGGCGCTGGACGTTCTCAACATAAACCAACCGCATATATTCAGAATAAATTTTTAAGCAGTACTGCTAAAACGAAATAAAATAAAAAGGCTCCTGTGACATCAAAGTTAGGCTGTGGCTCGGATCCCAACGCATCAACACCTACATATCTTCTATAAATTATAAGTTTGTACGCCTGTAAGGCTGAATATAATAATTATATCCCAGGATTATTGCTTATTCAAAACAAAATCCTTATTTCATGCAGGTGTTAAGTGTTAGGCTTCATAGTGATCCTCTGTAGACTTCTTATTAGCACGCCTTGCTAAGGGAAATTCGGGAAGGAGAGGGCAAGTCGAGAAGGGGTTTGGAAGGGATTAAACAAACAGTAAATGATAATAAAGAGAGACCTTCGGCAGTAGCAGGGTCAGAAATGAATTTTGTACAGAAGTAATTACTGTGACTTTAGGAGAGAAAACATATATAGACATACCCAAAAAGTAGGTAATGTAGACACGCGTGTGAACGTTTTGGAATTGGTGTAACAAATTACTGGGCATTACAGGAGGAACGATATGACTATTTGTCCATTACGTGGAGCCGCAGCCAACATTTAATTCGTTTTAGAATGTGGTGAAACTATTTAGCGAAGGTTCAGCTAGTACCAGAGATAGAAAACAAGGTAAGGCACATGAGTGCAAGGAACTAATGAGAAAAGATGGGCAGGAAAATTACTAAACAGTATCCAAAATATGAACAAGTGGAGTATAGTATCATAGGTCTACACCAATTTACGGTTTTGTATTAATGTATACTGTAGTAGACGTGACTATACCATGAGTGAATTTGGCATTCCATACATCGGTATATAGAATGTTGGAATATACACATTTAAAGCAAACAAAGTCTAGTTAATTATTATTTGTAAATGATAATAGTAAGAGTATTCTAAGTCTTATAAACTTGCATGGTCTGACAATCTGAAATAAATGCATGCATTAAAACGTTAGAGCGTCTATCTGCGCCGATTACTTATAAACGAGACGTTTGCCGTTCAAATACCACTTGGGCCATTCTCCAGTTGTTGAGGTGTGTAACAAGTCTTCTTCTCACTCATAATGGAAGGTACCGCAAAATTATTCCTGGTACATTTACTTCACAAATTTATTTTCTTAGTAATCGTTCGAAACCATGCATCTTAAAAGTCCATATTTTATGCTACTATATACAGTAAACTGGTATTAAACACTACTAAAACTGTGTGGCTCTCAGGGATAGAGGAGAGTATGCTGCACAACACGTCTACTGCTCCTGACCCTGCAAAGCAGAGAGAATGAAAGGGACAACTTAGAAAGAGGAAGATTCGTGGCATGAGAGATTCTATCATAGCATTTGCCTAAAGGGTAGTGAGAGCCACAAAATAACACACTGCTAGAATTACAAACTATCTCGGATTTGAACCCGGTACCTTCAGACTGCGAGTAGGTTGGTGAGACCGTATTTGTAGAATTATTGCTATAAGGTATATAAGTACATTACTGTTTAACTCCCATGTACTCATATGAAAAAAATGAATAGCACACTCTCTTTGTCTAAATATACCCTCGTTTCCAACTGGAGTGCTTAAACCAAGAAACGGTTCATTAATCCGATTCGCGGCGAGAAATATCGCCCCCTCTCTTCAACCTGGTGACGATTTCCAGTATTGTTGAGATTCTCGGCGCTTTTGTTTCAGCAAGTGGTTGTAAAGCCCTTGGTGCTCTGGGCTCTTTCATCTGAGTGCGAATAGGGCTCATTTTCCTCAAAATATTTGTCCTAGTGTCAAGAGTACGGCAAGGGGAGCAGCTTGACATTGCGCTCGCAACCTTTTGTTTTACTTTCAGAAATTACAGCTCCTTTGAATGGGCTGAGGGATTTTATGTGAAGGAGAGAGTTATTTCCTTTGACGAGAGTTGCACACTCGCACATTTACGACCAGCTATAACCTCAACGTTGGTCTTCTCCATTACAAAATTAACACCGTATGTCGCAAGGTTCAACAAACAGCAAGATATGCTACCTCGAGGGAGCGTCTTCTAATATAAACTATTGCCGCTTTATGCCACAGTTTCAAACCATGCATAGTAACTAGTGGCAATGCCACTAAGAGGTGTCTATATACTTTATTAGTTATTATAAAGCCACATAAAGACACTCTAAAGTACGTAAGGCTATTATTTAAAAACCGGTATAGTTATGCTTACATTTACAACGTTAATATCATCGACGTAAGACAATACGAGGGTAAAATAAGTTTCAAAACTCTTTTTATTTTCGTTATTTTTGTTCTTGTAGCCTGATCTACATACTTCTTAATTGGTATTTTAATATGAACAATTTTAAAGCCACACGCGGATGGTTAATTACTTCTATATCATTTACGAAAAGCACAGCTTGAACTTAAAACTCCCATTTTAAGTATTTTTTGCAGCATTTGCAACTTATCAAAGTGTTTTTGGGCGACAATTTATATCTCCATGATATTATTGATAAACATTGTTGTATGAAGTTGGTTGATTATCCTTTAAAATATATTTCTGCTACAATTAATAATGTATTATATAATTAGGAAAACATATATTCTTTAATAAATCACATTATTTCATAAATCCAGATCAGCGAACTAGCAGTTATAATTTTTAGTGGTACATCAAATATTCACTGACATAATCCTCAAGAAATTTAGCATATGTGCTTTAGAGCTTTTAATCCACAATTAAGATATTTTTTGGTGAGGCTTATTTAAAAGTCGAAGTAAAGGATTGAAAACAAACGTAGCATACATTAAAAAAATTCGAAGTGCTATAATTAATACTGAAACTAATGCTGAGCATAATTAATCTTTTTCCCCTTTTTTGCAAATTTCAAGGTCCTCTATAAATTTTTCAGGTTCAATAGCATAGTTTTAGACATTTTCCACTGTGCTATACAGTGCTGGGTTATACATAAAGCCCCTTCACACATGGAATTTACGTTTCTTTTTTAAAAGTATTGGTTTTTGAGAATAGTATTGTAAAACATAACTTTCTGGCGGATGCATTATAAGTATACTAAGATTATATGGTTGGGTATAAGAGTATTCATTTGTAAGTAGGAGTCCACGTCGGTAGCGTAGATGGTAGCGTGTCTACCTCACGTTCAAGAGATCCCGAGTTCGAATCTCGGTCAGGATGAGTTACCTGGATTAGGCTTTCCCCTAGTTTCCCCTTATCCTGATAGACGAAAGTCGGGTAACTCTAAACTCCATGGACCCCGGTCTCATTTGAGCTTCATTTCACTCATTTCATTCATCGTCCGATATGATTAACTTAGGAGCACGTAAATTTAAAAAAGAAATTGTAGGTAGGATAGTTAGAATTAGAGTGATAGAGGCTTGTGTTTTGGGAAACTTAGCTCTGATAGACTATAACGTTCCTTTTCTCGTAATCATACCGTATACACCACTTGTAAACTGTTCATCAAATAAGGTTTAAAGTTTGGAATGAATACTTGCGGTATGCAACCCATTCCTTCTAAAGTAAATACATTTAAATTTTTAGGCCTCCCATTCTACCTGGCCGGATGCCATTAAAGTCCGCCATGTTAGCAATTAACGAAAAATGGCATCATATTTATTTGCATATTCGAACATAAATTTGGCGTTAAGAATATGAAAATCTGTCCTAAACCACTACTTTTAATTTATTTTAACATCAAAGCCCACTTGTGTTAAAATAGCTGTCAAATTTGGTTAAACTGCTTCAGATTACCCTATATACTTAAAAAATAAAAATAAAAATAAATTCTACATTCTTATATTCCGATTTCTTGAATCTATATAGGAATCTAATCTAATATTTTACACTGTTTGTCTTTATATATTCTATTTTTAACATTATTGATTAAAATTGTGTAGATGAACTATGCCTAATCTAACTGCATGATTTTGCAGTTACCTAACCTGTCAGTCATCTTTACTTACTGATGACTGAACCTAACCTATATATAATAATTTTAACTTTTTATATGTGTTTTATTTATATATGAATATGTTGCGGTCAAGTCTCTGATTCTATACTCTTCTATAAGGAGTTCCTCCTATTTAGATTTCCTCTCCTGTGATGTTTTGTAACTCGATACTTTCTTCTTCTTCTTCTTCATCTATGTCGTCTAGATCTGCCGGTATTGCATGTGCTGTAGGATTTAGCGATCTAAGACAGGAACTACAATGGAAAACCACATGGACGATATTAAGAAATCCGGAGGATTTCACGAAACTCGATCAACTAACGAACTACATATCATCGAAGGCATGGAAAGAGTATACCTTATCTAGGGACTGAAGACACAGGAAACCTGATAGAATTGCCACATCAGTACATGTAAGAAGATCTACAACGTTAATTGAAAGACTAACGCAACAAAGAGGCCTAAATCTTACAACACAGGCAACCCTATATATAGATACATGCGTTTGTGTAGTTATAGTATACCAGCGAACAATCTTGTATACTGAATATCGTTCACAAAGCGAGCGGGATGGTTCAGGCGGTTTCGTCTGTGCCATTAGGGAGGCCTGAGTTCGATTCCCGTGGCCGAGCTAACTGACCCATGGTCTTTTATGTGGTGCATAGCGGGATGATATGCCCTAAGTATGCCTGACCTCCTCCGGCGGGACGGACTCCTGCCTCCGAGCCGGCCTAGTGGGCCTATTCAGAAACGCAGTTGGTGGGGCACCGGTTGTGCAAGCCCGCCTGGAGTCTCAGCCCTGGGGGGACGGCTTCCGGTCTCCAAACTGACCTCGTGACTGTTTCGGTGCCACGGTAGGTGGGATGACGATTGTCCTAAACCCACCATCGGGAGTTTCTATCTGGTAAAGTGTAGACACCTAGCTCTCTGTACTGTAGTAACTCCTTTGGGTCGGCCACTCCCTGTCTCCTCTCACCTCATCCTTCCTCACGGGGGTGCCCACTTGGGGCATAGGTACAAAATACTAGTCTGGCTGAGGTTGTGAATCTCCTCCAACAATCCAATCCAATCGTTCACATCCCTTCATCAGGTCCTAAGTTTACAAGCCTGTTTATTAACCTGATTATCTAAATACCTGGCCCTTAAGGGCAAACATAACTCATAAGGAACATTTGCATAAGGGTAAATATATGCTGTGTGTGTTGAGGATATATCAGCATTGTGTTCTTCTACAATTATAAGTGATACAGGTACCTGTAATGATTTTTAAGGGAAAACCAAATCGCATATGCAGAAATCGCAATTTAAATATATATATATAATATATTATGATAAAATATAGAATAAAACTACCATAACGAGTCGAATATAATTTAATTTTTGTATTTTGTTCCTTTAAGCGTGTTAAACATTGTATTACCTGCTACAGTACCATTTCCTTCATTATAGGCCTTCTTATTTCATTTCATTGCAGTCAATAACTGAAATCGTGTCTTCATGTCGATTATGAAAGTTCTTAAATAAATTTTTAACTGCAGTTTAAGAATACTGCGAACAACTGTACACCCCTCCTATATATATATATATATATATATATATATATATATATATATATTGGCTTAGCTTTCTTTCTGTAATTATATAGAAACGATTTCCGAAACACCCCTTAGTTTCACATCCACTATAATATCTTTCATTAGTTTGCTTTTATTTTCCTGGATTGATTTTCACGTCAGTTGCATTGGGAACAGATACCGACTTGGTGGAGCCTAAGGTTGGTCACATAAAACCGGAAACCTTATGAAGGGAAAAACATTAAAATGATATACAGGAATACGAACCTTATATGCACGTTAGTACACATAGGCTTTGGCGTATATTTTCTCATCCTTAAATAATTTTAACAACTGCAACTAATATAAAAATTATTTGATTTAGTTAATATTTTAATTATATTTTTCATATATTGCGCTAACATTTCTTAATCAAAATCACTATCGGAGAATATTTAACACTAATAATAACCACTTAGTTATAGAAATAAGCTGTAGAATAGTTGGTTGGAGAGGCTAACAATCGACATATTTTTTAAGAAGTCGTATTAAATAATGTTTTAAGTATCATTATTTCTGTAAAACATATTTTACACTATCTTAAAAGTCTTCCTATACTTTGGGCCTATAAGATAAAATTGCTTTAGAAAATAAGGATATGCTGTCTGCACCTCATTATCTTTTAAGACATGTAGTTTTTGTAGTTAAGGATTCCCCTTTTCTTAGGGACATGAACTAAACTCTACCGCGCAACATTCAGATGCCGGGTCAAGGCCCTCCACCCGACCGCTGTCTCCCCACCTCGTCCAGAACGGGCGATTTGTATAGGCTGCAGCATTAGAGAGTGGGATGTGGTTAGGTCCCCGAGTCCTTCGTAGCCTGTGAATGCAGCCTTGCCTTGCAGACACTACTTTTTTCCAGTTGTTCCTCAATTTGCCCTCAGGGGCCTCGTGAGACTGAGTACAGGAGATATCCAGGCCGGTACTGGAATTGAAGCCGAGCCTCCGTCTTTATAAGCAGCTGTTGTACCGCCTCTCTAAAGAGAGAAATCTTTCTGAGTAATGAATGTTAAAACATTATAGCTTAATCTATTAACATTTCTTTTTTAAAGTGACTGTCAGAAAACAACTAAAGTTCATTTTGCTAGGAAATATTATACCGTTCCCCGTGCTTTATAACATCAAAACAGAGTAATTGGGTGGAATATCTGAAATATGAGTTTTATTTAACTACATTTTAGCAAGGGCTTTTTTATGCTCTCCAACGTTTAGTCATATTGGACGATGAATGAAATGGGACTCAAATGAGTCTGGGGTCCATGGGGCTTAGAGCTACCCGACATTCATCTTTCAGGATATTGTAAACCTCGGAAAAAACCTTATTCAGGTAACTGACCCTGACTAAGATTCGAACTTGAAACCTCTTGAACGTGAAGCAGACGCGCCACCATCTACGCTACCGAGGCTGGCACATTTTAGCAAGATCCACATTTCTCCTACATCCACTTTTATTTCTATGGTTTTCCACTTAAGGAAAATCGAATAACAATGGAGAGCATAAAGAAGGTTTCTTCTGTATAAATGTCTTGAGGCATTGGGATATCTTTGAAAGTTTTGTTTTGCAAGATTAAACATTAAATAGAACATCATGACTTGATGAAGTTAAATGGTATATATAATATATTATTTCGTTTCATAGCAATATGTTTTAAGAGCATACCAATAAGGACAGATTTCTCAGAAAACCTTTTAATTATTTTATTGAATGGGACCAAAAGCAATGTTTCTAGTAAAAACGCTAGACGTATGCAAAGAGATGTTTCACCGGAAACAATATATAGTATATTCCTTTGCTTTTGGCAATATGTCTGAAGAGCACATAATAAGTGACAGATTTCTCAGAAAGGTTTTTAATTATTTTTATTAAATGGGACACAAAGGAATATTTCTAGTGAAATTTCCAGACCGCTGGATGCAAAGAAATACTTCAGAAGAATTAGAGAAGGCATATCCGAAATTGAATTCCATAGAATACAATAGCCGTAATACTTCTATACCTCAAAGAGGCGTTATATCCTTTGACAGGTTTTGAATTCAGACATAAGTAGCTTTATTATTAGTCTGTCATTGCGATTAAATAAATTTTAACTAACTTCACGACTTGCGTTCTCTAAACGTATTACATTCCACACACAAATTCGATACCCGGGTTTGACAGGAAATAAGTGCCCTGCGACTCTGTGAATAACAAAAGAAGGTAATTATAACAAGAAATGTGCCTGAGCGTGTGTACGTGCGTACTCGCGTTCATTTGCCTGTCTGTGGAGACCACAGCCCAAAATCAGAATGTCAGTTAAGTACAAAACTTGTATTTGATTTTGGCGTCTCCCAAGCATTCGACACGACGGTTTAAAAATTAGGAAGGGAAGAAGCAAGGAAGCAATAGAGGAAGGGAGGGGTGGGAGAGAGAAAGGAGAATGGCAGGAAGGAGGGAGAGACAGAGAGGAAGGAGGGAATGAGGGAGGGAAGACATAAGGGGAAGGAGCGTGAGAGGTAGGGAAGGGAGGAGGGAGGAAAGGAAGGTGGAGGGGAAGAAGGAAAGAAGGGAAGATGCAAAAAGAGAAAGTGAGAAAGGGAGACAGAGAAAAACAAATGAAGAACGTCTGTTCGTCCAAACTACGTTTTCGAAAATGTTGATTATATAAAATTAGCCGTAACGATTTTGATTAAATTACTATATGGAGAGGATATTTTTACTGCAAATGAAATGCATATCTTCCATTTTCTAGAAATGACCGCAGAATAACTTCTGCAAACTGCTAAACCGTAGGATACGGACAGAATCTTACAACTAAAGTATAAATCTCGTAAAAACATACAAAGTATGTTAGACGTTGTAAAACTAATACTTTCCCGGATAACCCATGTGGTGTGTTTGAATTTTCCAATTCATGTACTTTCCTCAAATCGAAAATCGTTGTTCGTATTCCTTTTTCCACTCCTGATTATGCATGTCACTTAATTTTACTATATACCCCTACTCCCACTGTATCTACAAAGAAATACTAAATCAATTTCTAACTGGATTATTACGAAGTAGGTAAAAAATAAGTGGTTTTAGGAATATTATTCGTAGGAGTGAATAGACAACGTCATTTGAAAGCAATACATTAGATATTTTCTACTCTCTCTACCGTTGTTCTGTAGAAGGCCAGAGGAAGAATTGCTTTCTACCCCGAATATTTATGCTGCGACTTAAAGTTATTTCTGGTTTTCAGACTTGCTCCGTTCAAATTATGCCTAACCAGAAAAATAATCTTTTATGTGTGTGACCCCCATTATGAATTACCTGTGTGTTTGAAAAGCATAATTCTAAATCAAAATATTGTCACCCAGTTATCGGGAGGCACCACAAGCAACAGCTGTGAAGGGGCCGGAGGCCACGCCACGCCCACTCATCTGTCTCCTGTCACTAACTGAGGGGTGATTTGCGGTAGTGTCGCCGGTCCTTCGATGTTTCTCTCCCCTTCTCCGGTGGTCTGGAACGTTCGGTGATTAGAGACTTCTAGAAAAACACTGACATTCTTATAAAAAGGGTTTCAGAGAGACAGTTAGTCAGTCAGTGTTTGACGTGCTAGCGAAGGACGTGTTTACGTAACCGCGAGTACAGTGAAATTGTAACGGACGGACTGGTGAATTATAATTGTTGCAGCACGTAATTCTGTGTAATTGGCAAGTGTTTAACTGTAAGTCGGTGGAAATAAAGAACATTTTTGAGTGGTGAAATTGGACTTTTCATTTCACGAACCCACAAAGTCACACTGGTGTCAGGAAGCGGGAAGATAACATCACCGAACATTACAACCATGGACGCGGCATTGGAAAAAATTTTGGAGAAGATGATGGAAATGAAGGCCGAAATAACAGCGAAGACGGAAGAAATAAAGACCGAATTGACCACAGAAATGAGGGCAGCGAACGACAGTCTGGCCACGGAAATGAAGGAGGCGAACGAGGTCCTCGCCGCCAAATTTGACGAACAGTTGGCCGGCGTGAGGGATGACGTCACGAAGCTGGGCAAGCGGATAGGCCAAGTAGACGACCGCCTTAATGATTTAGAGGAAAAGGCCGACAATAACGCCAAGACCCTGAACGCCGTGGTGGAAGACGTCGAAGACCTTGCGAACCGCATTAACAACCTGGAAGGGAAGGCTGACAGCAGCGTCAAGTCCCTGAACGCAATGGTGGAGGACGTCGTCGGCAGGAGGTTGAAGGATTTGAAGCCCGACGCGCCGGGACGCGACACAACATCTGCGCGCGTCAAACCTCCCAAGTATGACGGCGCGTCAACGTTTGAAGTCTTCCGCCGCCAGTTCGACACAGTGGCCAGGCACAACAGGTGGTCACCGGAGGAGGAGGCTACACAGTTAATAGCCAGCCTCCAGGGACGGGCCGCGGAAGTGCTAAACGCGGTGCAGACGATGGCGGCGCCCAAGGACATCTGGGAGGCCCTGGAGAATCGCTTCGGGAACCACCGCTTAGCCGCAGCATACCGAAGCCAGCTAAAGGCAAGGTCGCAGCAGCCGGGGGAGACGCTGCAGGAGTTCGCCATAGCCATCGAGCAGCTGGCTAGCAAGGCCTTGGTTGACCTGCCACTGGAGTTCGTATCCCAGGAAGCCGCCTACAATTTTGTCGACGGGGTACGGGACACGGAGATTCGTCAGCGCCTAATGCTCGGCGAATATAAAACCATCAACGAGGCGCTGGCAGCGGCATTAAGGATGGAGGCGGCCAAAATAACATCCCTCCCGACGTCGAGAACGAGGAGCGTCCGCTATGCCGGAGACCGAAGACCAGCTGAGGGACGCCGGCGAACACCTAGTGGCCTGTGTTGGGGGTGTGGACAGCCCGGACACCTGCAGAGAGACTGCCCACACCAGGAAGAGCAGCCGGGAAACGAGTAAGGGCCGTCGTGGAGAGGGGCACGCCGGCGCCATCACCACCATCCCCTCGAGTGACACTGCGCGCCGTCAGCCGGCGTATGGATGACAGCCTCATCGCGGACGGTTGGATAAGAGGAAAGCCGTGCCGCGTGCTGGTGGACACCGGGGCGGCCGTGACCATCATCAGACCTGACGTGGCGAAGGGTTTGCCGACAAGAAAGCCAAGCCGGCCATACCAGCTTGTCACGGCATCGGGCGACACCTTGCCTGTGGTGAAGGAGGCCCTGCTGGAGCTGAACTTGGGACGGAGTGCCGTGCGTCTGTGGGTGTTCGTCGCGAAGGTGGCTGAGGAGGTGATCCTGGGACTGGATGCCCTCAGGAGCCATGAGGCGACGGTCGACGTCGGCAAGAAGGTCCTGCGGCTTAACGGAGAAGAGGTTATACTCCGTCAACCCGAAGAGCGCCTTGGAATGTGCAGGGTCGTCTTGGACGAAGACGTGGTTGTTCCCGCGAGGAGCGAGGTGGTGGTGACGGCGCGACTTGAGGGCCAGAGAACCAGGAACATGATGCTGGACCAGAAGACGCCTGTACACGGACTGTGTGTAGCCAGGGCATTGCTGCCCTGCCGAGAGGAGGTGCCAGTGAGACTGCTAAATCCAACGGACACCGATCACGACGTCCAGGCCGGGACGGAGTTGGGAACGTGCGAGCCCGTAGTGAGCGTAACAGCAATCGACAAGACACAGGAGCCGGCGCCGAAGCAACACCTGGGGCCCCGGCTAGAAGGCTTACTGGAGAGGGCGGCCGACCACCTGACCGCAGAGCAGCTGGAGCAGGTACGACAACTACTGGGGCGATACGAGCGCGTCTTCAGCCAAGGCGATAGTGACTACGGCCGCACGGACAAAGTGCTTCACCGCATCGACACCGGAGACGCCCGGCCTATTCGGCAACCACATAGACGCGTTCCGCTGGCGAAGCAAGGGGCGGTACGAGACATGCTGGAGGACATGAGATCCAGGGGAGTGATTGAAGAGTCCGACAGCCCTTGGTGTTCCCCTGTAGTCTTGGTGACGAAGAAGAACGGCGAGCTGCGCTTCTGCGTAGACTACAGAAAGCTGAACGCTGTCACGCGGAAGGACTGCTTTCCCTTACCCCGGATTGACGACACCCTGGACACGCTAGCTGGTGCACAGTGGTTCTCGACCCTGGACCTGAAGTCGGGCTACTGGCAGGTAGCTCTAGACCCGAGAGACAAGGAGAAGACCGCATTCTCGACGGGCCAAGGTCTTTGGCAGTTCACGGTTATGCCCTTTGGCCTCTGCAACGCACCAGCTACCTTCCAACGCCTCATGGAGTCAGTGATGAGAGGGCTGACTTACGATGCCTGCCTGCTATACCTGGACGACATCATCATCGTCGGGAAGACTTTTGAAGATCACCTCGAGAATCTGAGTAAGGTGCTACAGAGACTGCAGGCGACCAACTTGAAGCTGAACGCGAAGAAGTGCCAGCTCTTCCGCAAGGAAGTTAACTACTTGGGCCACATAGTCTCAGCAACCGGAGTGGCCACAGACCCGGAGAAGACGCAGGCTGTGAGAGATTGGCCTCGCCCAAAGGATAAGAAAGAATTGCGCAGTTTCCTGGGGCTGTGCAGTTATTACAGGCGCTTCATAAAGGGGTTCTCCAACATCGCAAAACCCCTCACCCGCCTGACAGAGGAACACCGGCCTTATGTGTGGACGGAGGACGCAGAAAACGCTTTCCAGCACCTAAAGGAGACCCTGTGCAGTGCTCCAATTTTGGGTTTCCCACAACCAGGTGGCACCTTCATTGTGGACACCGACGCCAGCGACCATTGCATTGGAGGTGTCCTGTCGCAGATCCAGGACGGCCATGAGCGGGTGATAGCCTATTACAACAAGACGCTATCCAAGGCAGAGAAGAACTACTGCGTCACCCGACGGGAGTTACTGGCGGTAGTAAAGACATTGGAGCACTTCCACAAGTACCTGTACGGTCAGCCATTCCACCTGAGGACTGACCATTCCGCCCTAACCTGGCTATTGACCTTTAAGAACCTGGAAGGCCAGACAGCACGTTGGGTCCAGAGGCTGCAGGAGTACGACTTCACCTCGGAACATCGTAGAGGGAAGAGCCACGGTAACGCTGACGCCATGTCCCGAAGACCCTGTCCGGAAGAGTGCGGCCAGTGTACAAGAGTGGAGGAGAAGGAGCGTGCCGCAGCAGTCCGAGTAGTCACGGCAGTGCCTGCGGATGGCTGGGATAGCGCAGGCCTGAGGAGGGAGCAGCTGGCGGACGCAGACTTGGGGCCACTCTTGAGGGAAGTGGAGGCAGGGACGAGACCAACCTGGGAGGACATCGCACCGAGGAGCGCCACCTACAAGTCGTATTGGGCCCAATGGGACTCGTTGAAGACCAAAGAGGGCGTGCTGTTCCGGGTATGGGAGTCACCCGATGGGAAGACGCAGAGAGAACAGTTAGTACTTCCCCGGAGTAAGGTCCCGGAAGTCTTGGAGGAAGTGCACGCTGGTACTTCGGGATGACACCTGGGAGCGAACCGAACGATCGACAAACTTCGGCAGCGATACTACTGGCTGAGACTCCGAGCAGATGCTGAGAGATGGTGCCATCAGTGTCACGTGTGCGCGGCGAGTCGTGGCCCCCAGACTAGGAGCCGGGGTCGCATGCAGCAGTACAACGTCGGAGCCCCATTCGAACGGATCGCCGTTGACATTGCTGGACCGTTCCCAGTTTCCGACCGAGGCAACAAGTACCTAATGGTGGTCGTGGACTACTTCACCAAGTGGCCGGAGGTGTATGCCATCCCAAACCAAGAGGCAAAGACAATCACAGACTGCCTCGTGGAGCAAGTGTTCTGTCGATTTGGGGTGCCGTTAGAGCTACACAGTGACCAGGGTACCAACTTTGAGTCCAACCTAATGAAGGAGGCATTACAAAGGCTTGGGGTGAACAAGACTCGCACTACGCCTCTACATCCCCAATCGGACGGCATGGTTGAAAGGTACATCAAGACCTTAGAGGAACACCTGAGGAAAGTCGTGGCCAGCCATCAGCGAGACTGGGACGTCAAGGTGCCACTGTTCTTGCTGGCCTATCGCTCGTCTACACACGACACAACTGGGATGACGCCAGCCAGCTTAATGTTCGGCCGAGAGTTACGCCTCCCTTGTGACCTGGCTTTTGGAAGCCCTCCGGAAGTGAAACAGCCAGCGACCGAGTATGTGGAGAACTTGGTGGACCATCTCCACGACATGCACGAGATGGCTCGCCAGAACATCCAGAAGGCGAGCGACCGCATGAAGACCAGGTATGACAGGCAAGCCAACAGCCAAGGGTTCCAGCAAGGTGACCTAGTCTGGTTGTACCGTCCTACCCGGACCAAGGGACGGTGTCCGAAGCTCCAGCAGCCATGGCAAGGACCGTACCGGGTGGTGAAGAGGATTAACGACGTGGTCTACCGCATCCAGAAGGTTCCCCGAGGGAAGATGTTGGTGGTACACCTGGATCGTCTAGCCCGCTATGATGGTGCTGTTCGGGACGACCAGCTTTGAGGAGGGAGCAGTGTCACCCAGTTATCGGGAGGCACCACAAGCAACAGCTGTGAAGGGGCCGGAGGCCACGCCACGCCCACTCATCTGTCTCCTGTCACTAACTGAGGGGTGATTTGCGGTAGTGTCGCCGGTCCTTCGATGTTTCTCTCCCCTTCTCCGGTGGTCTGGAACGTTCGGTGATTAGAGACTTCTAGAAAAACACTGACATTCTTATAAAAAGGGTTTCAGAGAGACAGTTAGTCAGTCAGTGTTTGACGTGCTAGCGAAGGACGTGTTTACGTAACCGCGAGTACAGTGAAATTGTAACGGACGGACTGGTGAATTATAATTGTTGCAGCACGTAATTCTGTGTAATTGGCAAGTGTTTAACTGTAAGTCGGTGGAAATAAAGAACATTTTTGAGTGGTGAAATTGGACTTTTCATTTCACGAACCCACAAAGTCACAATATTGAATGGATACTAAACTTGGCTTATAGGTTCTCTAACTTAAAAAATCAAATACAAAAATTTGTAGCACAACATATTACAGTTTTAATGGACAAATTTTCCACATTTATGTCTGTTCTAAGAAAATGATTCTAAAGATTTCGATTAACATATTTAAGGAATTTACATAACTAACAAGTCTATCGAAACATCTGCATACAGCTTCTAAGGTCTCTTTCATTTCATATACGTTGTCTAATTTGTAGTAGGTACTTATTAAACCATACGATATAGAAAAACGTATAGGAAATATACATAATGGTTAATATAACACGCAGTTTATTTCAAGTAACTTCTTCATTTTAAATGAAACATTTCCGAGTAAGCGTTATTCATAATTTCTGGAAATTCCTGTTTCTATTAATATAAAGCCGCTGGAAAATGTCTTTCGGAAGAAAGTTTTTTAGAAGCTAAATGCAAATAAGCGATAGTGGGTTGGAATAATCATGTGAGTGTAAACATCAAATCTTTTCGAGGTATGGTATTTTTCAGGGTAGACTTAATGATTAATGAATGTGGAAAATGAATTAGTGCTTAATTTTCAATTAAACCTTCAACTTCACTGTATTGAAATGTTATCAGGCTTTATTAACTTTCATAAGTAATTTTTGCGGGAATTATTAACTGAAGGGTGAAAACTTTAAGAAAAAACTATCATTTTGGGATTTAGGTAAACAGAGCATTCCGTTAAACTTTCTGCTAAAGTTTTCGGAGTTTTTTGGCAACGTTTTGGTAAATATAACCAAAGATAATTCTGTTTGTACATGCTAATTAACATGAGCAAAGATCCTGTGCATTTTCCTTAAGAAAAATTTGTTCACCGTATATCACGTAGTTGGTATCCCTATTTTAGATAGAGATATGAGCTCTTATATACTCCTCTCACAAAGGCCTAATATTTTCTTTAGATCCTAAAACAGGTATCTCCTGCTTCACCTCATCGGTAGCGTGGTGGTAGCGAGTGTGCCTCACGTTCAAGGTGTCCCGAGTTCGAATCTCGGTCAGGGTGAGTTACCTGGATAAGGTTTTTCCGGGATTTTCCCTTATCCTGAAAAACGAATGTCGGGTAACTCTAAGCTCTATGTACCCTGGGCTCATTTGAGCATCATTTCACCCACTCCATTCATTGTCCGATACGACTTAATGTTGGAGGACATAAAATTACAAAAGCAACAAAAACAAAGTGAACCTGCTTCACCTGCATTTGTTAGAATTTAGCGTCACCTTTAAGCTTTTCATGCATTTGGTAATACGTTGGATTGTGTAATCTATAACGTATCCATTTGCCAACAAGCTGCACAGTACAAAAACATAAATAGGCTATCGTGTTAGTCATTTACAACAGTTAAGGCCTACAGTTTTTTGAATATTTAGAAATATAAGTGCAGGTGTTTATATTAGTAAATGGGTCAAGCGTCATACCCAACACTTCATAACTATTTCTGCATCTGCAGTCTTACAGCTTTACTAATTATGAGTAGTGTGTTTTCAAGTTTGTTAGTACTTCTAAGCAGGAGTAGTCGAAACAACCTATACAATATGTGTAAATGTCCCCCCGAGAAAATGGATACGGAAACGTAACGTAAAATGCACAGGCCCCGTGATACGAATTAACTGAGTTGAAATGCTTTCTGAAGTGCTAATCACCGCACACTAGCTAGGCTAACAAGAAATGCAAACACGTGAAACAAAGCGGATGGTCTATACTGTAAAGCATTATTCATTTCGCGGAGCAGTTACATCCATGAAAGAAAAAGTGGTATTAAATTATGTGATTGGTTTGTAGAAAATCTATTAGATGAAGAGAAAAAGCATTACCACACAGGTGATTAAAAACGACATCGAACGAATATATAGAAGTAGCTACTCAGCTTCTATGTGGCACATATAGATAGTTTTTACCTCCAATAGAGTGGCATATAAATGCTTCATAATGAGTATGGATTCGGCAGTGACATTAACAACGACGCGTGCCTCACGCTATCGGAGTTCGCAGGTATAGGTCACACGCCATGCCACGTGCTGTAGCTGTTTGTAAACATACCGGCATATTTCGCAGTATCTTGACACTATTAAGAATTTCTTTGTCTTATGAAACCGCAATAAAGAAACAATTGCTTAATTATTGCTTATGAGTGTTTAACGGGTTCCAAAATTTGTTATAGCAGTCTATGATGGCAAATGAGCTTGTGGACACATGCAACTTATACCTTTTAAGGGTAAGTCAATGTTAGTGAGCTTGTGGGTGGAAGCATTAACTAATATACAGAAATGAAAGCTGCATCAAAGAATTGTAGCTAAATTAACCAAAACTAAATGGCTTATACAATTAGACGAGCATTTTATTTCACGTGTTTGATAATACTAAATAAAGCATTTGTAACTGAAAGGAAGCTGTTGATATTTACAGTAAGTGTTTGAAAGTATTTTACAATTAAAATCATAACAAAATGCTCTGAACTTAACCAAATAAATATTATCATTAATGTAACTATTTTTACAATTCATATTTTTAATGCAAATAAATTAATCGTGCGTTCGTTGAACTCCCTTCAGATCTTCCATCCATCAGAACCATATCCGTCATTTCGGCGTTCGTTTAGCGCTGCATATTGCTTAGATTTGCTATATATGTAGGCGCAAAATCCTACCTGTTGGGACGGAATGTGTAGTTTTACACTGAAGAGCAACCTTGCAACTGCCCGTGTTATTAGTCGATTTTTGCAGAAATAACTGCTCTTTGCCCCATTACCTGAAAGGCAGGCTACGGTCACTGATGAAGAGCAAGAGGTAATGTTTTTGTTTTCGTGGCCTCTGCGTCCCAGTAACAACTTTTGATGTTCGCACACCAATGGTTCTTGCGCTGCCTAATCACAAAATCATGTAATATTTAATGCTGCATAAAATTATACGTAACAGAACTTTGAAGCTGCGAAACCTTAATTCGGACGGCTGTAATGGTTCGGTGTCGTTTTGAAACTACCTGTATATATACATATTAAGCTATGTACTAATTCTCAAAATGTAGTCACTTATATCTCGAACATTCTGTATATATTCGTGCATAAAGCAAACTTATGTGACATTTTACAAATCTTTTGTACCATGTAGCTAGTTCTTGCAGATCTGCAGCAGCTTGTATTGTTCTCCGATGAGTACATAAAATGCTAGGAGACCACTGACCTTCTAATCAGAGTTCCCCACAACGCCTAAAAATAAAATAGATGCTATAAACGTAAAGCTAAGGGGAAAAGCAAACAAGTACACACATCTCCAGGCAAAGTCGAAGTCGTATAATTCTCTGTTTGTTTCCGTTTTACTAGGTTTTTACCTTTCATGCTGTTTCATTGTGAGCGGAAATACCTGCAGCGGTGCTTTTAATGGAATTACGGACACTTACAAATGTTACGCCAGTTCTGAATTACGGAATGTTTCGAAAAGGCATCATAGAGTTTGACGAGTTGGTGCATCTCCTGCAGTACCTGTTTCTCATTTTGTGAATGTTAAGGCAATAATAGTTATGAGAATAACAAAAAATATTCACACTATTCTATTGTTTTCTTTGACATTTTACTAAATTAACAGAAAATAAAGTACTCAGGGCGTACAGAATTCTAACAAGGTATGCCAAGCTGTTGTTGAAGAATTAATGTTTTATTCATTATTAATAACTTGTGTACCTATGGTAATATGAAGTGTTCTTGGACAATATGGTATTTTTAATTTGATCTTAGTAAAGAAATTTAAATAGTGATTCCGACATTTCAAAGTTAAATTAATTTAGAAGTAAAATCTTGCTTTTTACATACTTAATTGAATTATTCTTCTCAATGTGAGTTTATTTATTTATTTATTTGTTATCCAATTTCTTGATTACTATTTTACCCAAAGGTATATTAGGAATATAGTTTGCAAATTTATGAATACAATACAATTTACAAAAAACATAACAAATTCAATATCAAACTGATGAACAGTAAACATCAAGAAGAGTCATTTGGATTAAGAAATATTTTGTTTAAGAAAGCCATTAAATATTGATAAGTTTTGTAATTCATCAGAATATGTATAAGTGGTTTTGAGAAAGTGTAACCTAAGGATTGGAGCAATAATTCAAGTTCGTCTCTTTCAAAACGGAAAAACGGGCAATCAAATAAAACGTGAGGGACATCCTCAAGATGATTTCCACAAATACAATCACAAGTGGATTCGATTTTGAATCGAAATAAGTAAGCTGAAAATTTGCCATGTCCAGTTAAGAATTGAGTGAGAATATAGGATTAACAAATTTACATTTATATCTGTCAGAAACTTTTGGGAACTATAAATCCTTACTCAAAGCACCACAATCACTTTTTAACCAGTATTCATTCCAGTCGTTGATAATCTCCTTTAATGTTTGCCTCATCTCATTGTGAGATGTATAAAATAATTTATTCTAACTTAAGTAACTTTATGTGTTAACTAATACACAACTCTATTTAAATGGATACTTTCTTAAGCCTTTCTGAACGTTATTGATGAAAGTTTATTTTTCATGTTGCATTTCTGTACGTTTTGAGGGCTACAATTCACAAACCCCAATACCTTTCAACCCTAATGTTTCAGTATTACATTTCGATACTTTTACCATAAAGTAATAATCCTACACCATTTCAGGTCCATATGTCATTGGTTTCGAGAATGTTTGTTTGAAATATTAATTAATAATTATTGCATTTATAAATTTTCTTCATTTACTACTAAAATATTTTCAGGCCACCCAGCCAACCATTATCTGACTCTACAGATATTCATATAATTCATATTCATGTATCCTCTATTAATACATGGAGAGGTACATTCCTGAATTATGATGTAGCTGAATGAGGTCAGTCAGATATAATGACTAAAAGGTTGTGAGTCAAGTGATATCCTGTGAAATATTTCTGTAATGGTTTTTATGTTTATTTAATGAGGCACCAATGGCCAAGGTGATAACAGCGTCCCCTGGTATCGGAAAGTTAATCGTCAGGAACGGTTTTACATTTCGGAAACATACTTGTCGGAGACTGCCGAATTTACACATACTTAAAGCTATTTTCGGGTCAGAATCGAACTCATAGCATTGGAAAAAGAAGACCACCGCTACTCATGGCGACAACTCACTAAATTCCATACGTGGCCTGCCAAAACAGACCTATAAATGAGAAAATGTGAGGGTATTTTTCTCATTAAGTGATACTTTTGTTATATTACTGATTTGCTACTCAAAATAACTGTACATTATTAAATACGATTATCATTAGGAACAATCTGGGGAAAATGGCCCTACCCAACCGTCTTGTTTAACCTGCATTCTCATTAACAATAATGCGTTCTGATTACATTGAGGCCCTATCCATCTTACCTAGAGCGTTGTGCGGCAAAAACCAGCAAGAATAAATAGTAAAATAGCTTAACATTTTATAAACATAACCCAAAAATGGGTAAATACATTATTAAAACTCCTATATCCGATTTATGAATGCGAAAACCGAAAACATATGATTTATCTAAATACTAGCGCACAAAGCGTGACTGCCCCTGAAGTATGGTGCTTAGTATGCGAGCTTCCAAACATCGGGTTGGATTACCTGCTGGAGGATGATAAATTCACTTTAATAATAATAATAATAATAATAATAATAATAATAATAATAATAATAATAATAATAATAATAATAATAATAATAATAATAATAATAATAATAATAATAATAATAATAATAATAATAATAATAATAATAATAATAATAATAATAATAATAATAATAATAATAATAATAATAATAATAATAATAATAATAATAATAATAATAATAATAATAATAATAATAATAATGATGATGATGATGATGATGATGATGATGATGATGATGATGATGATGATAAGGATGATAATGATGATGATAATGATGATAGTAATAATGACGATGATAATGATGATAATGATGATAATGATGATAATGATGATAATGATGATGATAATGATGATAATGATGATGATAATGATAATGATGATGATGCTAATGATGATGATGCTAATGATGATGATTCTAATGATGATGCTAATGATGATAATACTAATGATGGTAATGCTACTGATGATAATGCTAATGATGATAATGCTAATGACGATAATGCTAATGATGATAATGCTAATGATGATAATGCTAATGATGATAATGCTAATGATGATAATAACAATGATGATAATAACAATGATGATAATAATGATGATAATAATGATAATAATGATGATAATAATGATGATAATGATGATGATAATAATGATGATAATGATGATGATGATGATGATAATAATAATAATAATAATAATAATAATAATAATAATAATAATAATAATAATAATAATAATAATAATAATAATAATAATAATAATAATAATAATAATAATAATAATAATAATAATAATAATAATAATAATAATAATAATAATAATAATAATAATAATAATAATAATAATAATAATAATAATAATAATAACAACAACAACAACAGCAAAAGTGTCCTATTCATGTACGTATATGACCTTGGAAGAATAAAATTGAGTTGAATTGAATAAACATTCCTGTAAGCTACAGCATTGATGGGCCTAGAGTACCGACATAGCTATCGACATCAAGCCCACGTACCACGAGCAGAGGTGCACAATCATCTCTCATACCCCAGAAAAAATTTTGAGGTTCTTTACCCTGAACTTAAAATCCGTTTTACCTGTGCATTACCTTACCGGGAACCAGAAGATGTCCATGCTCCAGCGTACTGAACCGGGACCACATAAGGAGATGTATTTACTTGAATCGTATTTTGTTAGGACCGTTCCGCATACTCCCAAGAATTTGGATGTATGAATGGGAGCATAAATACGTGTGTGCATGTGTGTGTGTGTGTGTGTGTGTGTGTGTGTGTGTGTGTGTGTGAATTTAATGTTTAAAAAAGCATAATATAGAGAGTCCCATAATACACAACAATAAGAAGTGAATACCGTTCTCCAATGAAATGAAATGTGTAGTGTTTAAAGCCTGCTTTTACTACATACGGCACCGCAGGTGGTGACACTGATGATACATGAGATGAAGATGGAGCACCGGTGGAATGAGATGGCGGGGGAAACCGGGGATCCCGGAGAAAACCCGCCCCAACGCCGTGAGAAATACCATGCCGTAGTCGGGTTTTAATCCATTGATCTCCCGTTTTCCGTCTGGTTGCTCTAACCACGGAGCTACCATAGCAACCTGCCAGCATGACATTAAGTTTTCCAACTGAATCACACTTCATCCCAGTAAACCACGAGATTTCATTTACATGTGGAATAGGTATATACCTGAATGGCGACTTACTATGTCGTAAGTACCTTTTGTACCGAAATTCATATTTGACAACCACTACTTGGTCAATTAATGGAAACTAAGTGTTGTTTCACACTAAACGTACAGGATAAAGCTGCGCTACCACAATCATTGTCTCGATCTTCATGTACTTGTGCCCAATACTTTGGGAAACATATTTGACTTTGCTACTTATCCTAACATGTCAGGTGTAACACATTACGCAAGAGTTATAGTGTTGAAAACGCAGGAAAAAAGTTACCAGATTATTTAAATACTAACGTACAACAATCAGAATGTGCGATCGTTTTATCCTTCTGTTCGTTACGAAAAAAATACAGAAGAGTAGCCATTTGTGAAAACGATGTCACAAAAGAACAGAACTCATAAATGTGGGTTTTATTTTTATTAAGCGACACAAAGTTTTTATATTACCTATATGTGTGTTTGATAGCTTTACGGCCATTTAAGGGATGCCTTACAGTGACTGAAATGTTTTTCCGCAATCCCAGCAACCAATACAGTGGTAGTAAGGAGAATTAACTCTGCAAATGTGTGGTTGTACAAGTTGTTCAGGACAAGCGTTGGGAATCCATTAATGTAAAAATTCGTTTCAAGAAAGCGGAAAAGAAAGCAGCTCCATTATATTCCGTACGTAATTTTTTCAACAGCATAAGGTCGTTATTTTACCGTTGTAGTTATAAGTCCAAACTTTTCTAGTTTTCATTCGCCGAAACACTAAGGTTTTCGAATTGCTTCATGCAATAAAATGTTTGGTATAAACCAATTATATATAATACCGTATACAAGATGAAATGCATTTTATTTAACAATTTGTCTGGGACTTTATTATACAAGTGTGTGCAAATTTCCAAGCAAAAAGAAATCCAATATTTAACATACATTTTGTTTCAAACTTGTAGGATTTGAAAGATTAGCCTCTATAGTTTCTTAATAAACTACTGAAGTGCTTCATTAAAATGATTTTTTAAAATAATTATAATTTTATTAGGCAACTATTCAGAACAGTATAAGCAAGTTTTAACGCATCTCAAAAAATATCAAAGTAATAATCAAATGTATAAGGCGGTTTAGAAGTGTAAGCTACAAAATATTTTGGTGCTTATCTAAGTATTTCACGAAAAATAATAAACTTGGTATTTTGTTTTTGTTTTAAGAAAGTTTAAAACAGCTGGAGATGAAAATTTTACATAAGTATTGAACAAAGATGACAGTCAGTTTATTATTCTAGTCGAAAAATTAAAACAGAGAAAGAGGTATTTGTAGAATGCTGGCAACCCTCTTCATAGATAATATACAAATGCATGATATCAAGAAAAAAAGACACCGATATTATCCAGCCTCAGGCGCGTGCTTTGGAATCGCACAGTTATGACTCTTTATAGCTTATACGGTATGATCGCCCAAAATCTACAATACATTTGTGTGGGTGAGGCCCGCAGTCGGATTGGTAATTTGCGGTCCTTCGCGAACTGTATTGCCACAGGATTTACTTATTATAGAGTAAGAATAGTAGGAGACACCTTCCATACTGCAATCTATGTGAAATCTAATTCAGACGGAACGAATGAAAGAACTGATGATGTGTGTAGAAGTCCCTAACCGCTGCTATCTCGAAGACCCGTCTTACGACTCAAAATGTCCAGAAAGAACAACAAGCGACTCGTTCAACTCGACGGAAAATGCTCTCTAGTTTAAGGAAGCACCATCTGTCTGTCAAGGACTAACACCCCGCAACATAGAAGTACACTCTACAATGAGAAAGCAACGGATTGAACGTAATATGAGAGAAAGGAAAGCGTACCACACCAGAAACTAAGCGTATCACACCTATCGGCCAGGAAAGCCACGGAAACCCCAAAATTAGGGTTCACGTTCCACGACAAACCAGGATATCCCGAATGCAAGTCTCAAGTTTTACCGCCATTACTCTCGGTAGCAACACATCCCACTTTGGGGCTTCCGAAACCTAGGCAGAGCTCTCTGCACCAACTTCACAAATGGGGTATTTGCGCTTCAAACCTGTCCATTAGGAAGGAGGGATGCAGGAGAGATCCAAACGTGAGCATATCCGGAGAGGACGTATTTCAGATTGAACAGGGTACCTGAGATCTCCAGATTGAACACTTCTTTTGCCGTTCAAGCCACGCTTAAGCACTGTACCCATGGGTTCTCCTGAAGGAGACCTGCTTAGTGAGCACCGGAGGGTGAGTCCGTCAGACTCCAACCGATAGTCCGCTTGATCCTTCAACCTTGAAGCAGATGATGAAGGAAAGGATGCATAGATAAAATCTAGTAGAAGTGAAATCGGACACGCAATCGCCTACTGACCTGGCGAAACCATAAAAATCTGTGCTGAGAATGTTGGTCGCCGAGAGTCGAGCCAGGGATCTTCCGAATAGGAGGCTCGTATATTACCTCGTAACTAATTCACTCACTCATGACAGGAAAACCAAGGTTGTTGCCACTTGTCGAGATTAAAGTCACTAACTTCTAGGCAAACGGCATATAAGTAAGAAATTCGATATAATGCGGACATCAATCGGGGGTGTTCCATTCATATTATTTTTCCAACAAATTCCTCGACAAAAAATGTTTGAAAAACTAATTTTAAATTTAGTAAATATTAATCCTAATAAACATGTGCTGAAACTGTTTTGATATATGTACATATGCACGTATATGTAACTGTTTTAATATATATATAGTGACTTTGTAGGTTCGTGAAATGAAAAGTCCAATTGCACCACTTAAAAATGTTCTTTATTTCCACCGACTTACAGTTAAACACTTGCCAATTACACGGAAATGCGTAATGCACACAATTACGATTCACCAGTTCGTCCGTTACAATTCCACTGTACGGTCACAATTACGTAAATTCTTCCGTTGCACATACACAGTCTTCTCGTCCTTACACTAGCACTGCACTCTTACGCTGATTGCCACGAACTCTGACTGACTGACTGACTGACTCCTCTTGCACGACGTGTTGCTTATATAGGGTCCGCTTGCCGATCTGGAAGGTTCTCCATTAGATGAAATATCCCGTAAGTTCTAGAACACAGGTGGAGCAGAAAGAGACGGCACAGTGATGTTTTTTCTCCCAACCACCTCCTGTCACCACTATAAGACAAACGAGGGGGGCGTGGCTAACACGGACCTCCCCTGCTTCCCGCTCTCAGCTGCTTCCATAGGGTGTTCCAACGCTCGGGTGACACTGCTCCCTCCTCAAAGCTGGTCGTCTCGAACAGCACCATCGTAGCGTGCCAGGCGGTCCAGGTGCACCACCAGCATCTGCTCGGAGTCTCAGCCAGCAGTAGCGCTGCCGAATATTGTCAATCGTTCGGTTCGCTCCCAGGTGTCCTCCTGAAGTTCCAGCGTGCACTTCCTCCAAGACTTCCGGGACCTTACTCCGGGGAAGTACCAACTGTTCTCTCTGCGTCTTCCCATCGGGTGGTTCCCATACCCGGAACAGCACGCCCTCTCTGGTCTTTAACGAGTCCCATTGGGCCCAGTACGACTTGTAGGTGAGGCTCCTCAGTGCGATATCCTCCCAGGTTGGTCTCATCCCTGCCTCCACTTCCCTCAAGAGTGGCCCCAAGTCTGCGTCCGCCAGCTGCTTCCTCCTCAGGCCTGCGCTATCCCAGCCTTCAGCAGGCACTGCCACAACTACTCGGACTGCTGCGGCACGCTCCTTCTCTTCCACTCTTGTGCACTGGCCGCACTCTTCTGGACAGGGTCTTCGGGACATGGCGTCAGCGTTACCGTGGCTCTCCCCTCTACGATGTTCCGAGGTGAAGTCGTACTCCTGCAGCCTCTGGACCCAATGTGCTGTCTGGCCTTCCAGGTTCTTAAAGCTCAATAGCCAGGTTAGGGCGGAATGGTCAGTTCTCAGGTGGAATGGCTGACCGTACAGGTACTTGTGGAAGTGCTCCAAGGTCTTTACCACCGCCAGTAGCTCCCGTCGGGTGACGCAGTAGTTCTTCTCTGCCTTGGATAGCGTCTTGCTGTAGTAGGCTATCACCCGCTCATGGCCGTCCTGGATCTGCGATAGGACACCTCCAATACAATGGTCGCTAGCGTCGGTGTCAACCATGAAGGCGCCACCTCGTTGTGGAAGATCCAAAATTGGAGCCAAAATTGGAGCACTATACAGGGTTTCCTTCATGTGCTGGAAAGCTTCTTCGGCGTCCTCCGTCCACACATAAGTTCGGTGTTCCTCTGTCAGGCGGGTGAGGGATTTGGCGGTGTTGTCGGCCTTTTCCTCTAAATCATTAAGCCGGTCGTCTAGTCGACCCATCCGCTTGCCCAGATTCGTGACGTCATCCTTCACGCCGGCCAACCGTTCCTCAAATTTGGCGACGAGAGCCTCGTTCGCCACCTTCATTTCCGTGGCCAGACGGTCGTTCGCTGCTCTCATTTCTGTGGTTAACTCGGGCTTCATTTCTTCCATCTTCTCTGTGATGTTGTCGTTGGCCGTCTTCATTTGTTTCAGTTCCGCTAAAATCTTTTCTAATGCTGCCTCCATTGTGTTATGTCGCAATCCTGACACCAATTGTGACTTTGTGGGTTCGTGAAATGAAAAGTCCAATTGCACCACTTAAAAATGTTCTTTATTTCCACCGACTTACAGTTAAACACTTGCCAAATACACGGAATTGCGTAATGCACACAATTACGATTCACCAGTTCGTCCGTTACAATTCCACTGTATGGTCACAACTACGTAAATTCTTCCGTTGCACATACAGTCTTCTCGTCCTTACACTAGCACTGCGCTCTTACGCTGATTGCCACGAACTCTGACTGACTGACTGACTGACTGACTGACTCCTCTTGCACGACGTGTTGCTTATATAGGGTCCGCTTGCCGATCTGGAAGGTTCTCCATTAGATGAAATATCCCGTAAGTTCTAGAACACAGGTGGAGCAGAAAGAGACGGCACAGTGATGTTTTTTCTCCCAACCACCTCCTGTCACCACTATAAGACAAACGAGGGGGGCGTGGCTAACACGGACCTCCCCTGCTTCCCGCTCTCAGCTGCTTCTATAGGGTGTTCCAACGCTCGGGTGACAACATATATATATATTAAACACATATACGTACATACGTACATACATATATTCCTGTAGGTAACAGGAATAAGGGTGCACATAAAGCTTAATAAATGGTCAGATGTTTTAAAAACGGATAACGTTCTGGTGTCTCTGATGTCCAAAATAACAAAGAACAAAATAATGGAGAACGATTTTGCGGTTGTAACACAAAAAAAGATTTGGTGACTAAAACCTACAATAAATCATATCTCAGAATCGATTACTGTCACCAGAAATTTTTATAAACTATGTAATTTAGCGATATTGACAATCTTGTTCGGTAATCTTTTGTGTATATCTTATATATATATATATATATATATATATATATATATATATATAGGTTATTGAAAATGAAGACGACTTCTCAGAAAGTTCAAACTAGAGATTCAAACTAGAAAATTAACACTGAAACTAAAGATTTATTCATGCAAATGTTAAACATATCGTATTTTATTCAAAATTGTTGAAGCCGTTCCTGAGATGAAAAAGAGCCAAAAAGTGTCATTTGATTGAAATTGGAGGTGAGGGTATTTTGCTTAATATTTTCATATCTCCTTCCATAGGGATGCTCAATTTACATCCAAAGCTTAGCACTTAACCCACCCTTAAATTTTTAAAATTTTGCCCACACGCACATAAAAAACATACAGATCCCTAATACAGTGTGATCCATATAAACCTGAACCATTTCAATAGACCATAATTTTTGATCCAATAATAGGACACACGTGCAACTTTGGGAGAATATAATACACAATTGGGAGATTACATTATACTATTTACATGTCAGAGAAAATGTCTTTCACCAGGATCTATACATGTTTATACTCGTCTCACCATATTCTCTAAGTTTTACGGAGATGATATCGAATATTGAGAAGGTTATTTACAGAAAGATGGAGCAACGTGCCATACATCTAATGACACCATGGAACTTGTAACCAGTTTCTTTGACAATCGAATAATCTCAAATGGTCTGTGATGCCCGAGATCTCCTGACCTAACCTCACCGGACTTTTTATTTTGGAGGATATCTAAAAATACAGTGTACAAGAATAGATCACGAACAATTGAAGCTGTCAAGGAATCCACTCAAACCGTAATAAGTGACACTGGCGAGGATCTCCGTAAAACGTCAGAGAATATTGTGAGACTAGTGCAAACATGTATAGATGCTAGTGGAGGACACTTCCAACATTTTCTCGGAGATATAAATAGTATAAGGTAATCTCCCAATTGTGCATTATATTCTTCCAAAGTTGCACGTGCGTCCTAGTATTAGTTCAAAGGTTATGGCCTATTGAAGTGGTTCAGGTTTATTTGGATCGCAACATATATATAAGGAACCTCAGACAATGTAGTTCTGCTGAAGTCCTTATGTTGTAGCGTTTGGCAGAATATAACATTTTTCGCCATTTATAATGGGTAAACAGCACAAAAATTAAAATATTAGTTGCCTTTGCGTGATATTCTTGAACAATACTTGCCTTAACCGTTCCATGTATATATATATTTTTTTTGTAATTTTACTGCTTCCAACGTTAAGTCATATCGCTGCCAAATGAGCCCAGGGTTCATAGAGCTTAGAGTTCCCCAATATTCGTCTTTCAGGATAAGGGAAAACCCCGGAAAAAACCGTATCCAGGCAACTCACCCTGACCGAGGTTCGAACTCGGGACCTATTGAACGTGAGGCAGACACGCTACCAGCACGCTACCGAGGCGAGTGTCTATGTATTAGCTATCCTACTATGAACGATGTGGATATTATTATTATTATTATTATTATTATTATTATTATTATTATTATTATTATTATTATTATTATTATTATTATTATTATTATTATTATTATTATTATTATTATTATTATTATTATTATTATTATTATTATTATTATTATTATTATTATTATTATTATTATTATTATTATTATTATTATTATTATTATTATTATTATTATTATTATTATTATTATTATTATTATTATTATTATTATTATTATTATTATTATTATTATTATTATTATTATTATTATTATTATTATTATTATTATTATTATTATTATTATTATTATTATTATTATTATTATTATTATTATTATTATTATTATTATTATTATTATTATTATTATTATTATTATTATTATTATTATTATTATTATTATTATTATTATTATTATTATTATTATTATTATTATTATTATTATTATTATTATTATTATTATTATTATTATTATTATTATTATTATTATTATTATTATTATTATTATTATTATTATTATTATTATTATTATTATTATTATTATTATTATTATTATTATTATTATTATTATTATTATTATTATTATTATTATGATTATTATTATTATTATTATTATTATTATTATTATGATTATTATTATTATGATTATTATTATTATTATTATTATTATTATTATTATTATTATTATTATTATTATTATTATTATTATTATTATTATTATTATTATTATTATTATTATTATTATTATTATTATTATTATTATTATTATTATTATTATTATTATTATTATTATTATTATTATTATTATTATTATTACGACTACAAATTCTACACTATATTATAGAAAAGCTTTACTCAGTGATTGACTTTCTTAAAAGGTATGAAGCCTATGACATTGGCTTCGCGCTAACTGTGTTTGAGGCGCTACACAGAAAAGCTGAAACACGAGCGACTTTGGCTTCTGTGGGTGGAGGATATAGCCTAGTTAGCAGTACTTTTTTTTTCTTTTTCCTAAACAAAACTTCCCATTTTCTTCAAGGTCTGTCATGTCTTGGAAGCCTGTCGTCACTGAAAATGTCTACGCACTTCAGTTTATGGAGGCTCATTTTCTGCACCATTAAGGAAAGGAAGTAAAAAGAGAAATGCCTGCGTCAGCAGTAAACAAATGGATATCTGCAGGCCCCTATTTTCTTGTTAATAAAATTTGCATGCTAAAGAACAGGCTCAATTTCTAATTAACTAAAAACTTGTGGGAAGGACTTGCTATTCTGCAACGAGTTAAAGTTAGACCCAGATATAACTCTACTTAAATTAATGTTAAACAGAAACTTGTTTTTGGATTATTAGGAATCGTATTTATTCTATTAAAACAGTGTTATATTTGCTCAAAACTTTAATTTTGACTGAACTAGCAGTCTCTGTTTTAAACCAGTAAATTTTTAAAATAAAAAAAAAAATATGAGACATTCTTCTGCCGTCAGAGCCTTCGTTCATTAGTTAATTTTTGTGTATTCCTACATAATGTGTAAACCATATGACATAGACGAAACCTCATTACACAAATCATATGTGCTTCTTTAAAACTTGGAATGTATCTCAATTAAACTTCTTCAGATGTTTCAGCATTTCTGAGCTACTCGTTAAATCTGATTTAAGTTTTTCTTTAACTGAACCTCTAAAAGTTTCGTTGTAAATACTTATATTTATGAAGATACGTGCTTTACGTCTCCTCAATTCAAAGAAAGTAGAAATTATTCGTTGAAATGTGTGTGTCTGTGTGTTTGCCTGTCTGTCTTTCTGCGAACTACATAACTCAATAAGAAAAAATCGGATAAATTTAGAAGCAGATGTTTAAGTGTAATACCTTCCAAAGATTCGACATGAAAATATATAAGATCCTCCCATTCACAAAAATGACTCAAATGATTTAGATTAAAATACCATTTACATCGCAAATAAAACATATATCTGGAAATAATCCGTGAAGAGCTGTTCATTACATATTAATTTTGTATAACTGGAAAACCGTAAGAGATGGACAAAGTCCTACTCCACAAAACGCTTTTTTGTTCTTGTTGTTGAAATTTACGTCCTCCAACGTTAAGTCATATCGGACGATGAATGAAACGGGTGAAATGATGCTCAAATGAGTCCAGGATCCATGGAGCTTTAGAGTTACCCGACACTGGTCTTTCAAGATAAGGGAAACCCCCAGAAAAGACCTTATCCAGGTAGCTCACCCTGACCGAGATTCGAACTCGGGACCTCTTGAACGTAAGGCAGACACGCTAGCATCTACGCTATTGAGGCGGGCGACACAAAACGCTACAGATCTCATTAAAAAAAAATAGTCATTTCCATTTAACATTATTGGATTACTCATTTCCATTTCCGAAATATATTTTTTGTTTAATTTTCAGGTACTTGATTTTTCTCAAGTGTTTATCTTTCTCTCGTGTTCAAGCAAAACGTATGGAATTTTATTCATTAGTTATTTTGTTTTTTATTTTTTTAGAAATATGACTACCGTTTAGTCTAATGTAATCATCTTATGTTAAAAAATGTGAATTGATTATATTTAGATTAACCAAAATTAATTAAAGGGATGTGACGTTATATACATGAAGCAGAAAATGTCACATGAATGTTGGATCTTTTTCCCACAGTGTATTGCACATGACGCGCTAAAAGTCTCTTCTAGTCTGCCATTCTCAATTTATAAACATTAGATTAAATTAAATATATCACATGCAAAAATGAAAGAACTTACTGTTAGTATAAAAATATTATTAAATTGCATTTTTTATTTCCTAGAGAATATTTTAAACCAGAAAAAACCGTCGTGGAAAAGTTGTTGCTTTAGTAAGTTGATGCTTTTCATATTTTCAGAAGTTCATTCATTCCTGAGAAAACAATCATATGACTTTTGAGTTGAATTCCACGTTCCGTAGTCCATACCGTTCAAGGATTTTCAACGTTTGAATGAAACTAATAAAGAAATCCTGGATATTATCGCAAAGATTCTCCGCTTTAATGTCATTCCTAAATTTTGAAGGCAATCGATATTTTATTGTGTTTATACTTTCACATTTTGAAGCCATACGGATACGCTCAAGGCATCAGAATTTTTTAGAAATCGCTACAAAGTAAGAGTTTTCGTAATTGTGAAACCAAAAGTACACCGGATCGAGTAATACCTGTAATAGGTTCTCTGAGTCAGATATTTACATTTTGTTTCTGTGAGAGAGATAAAGAAAAAAGGGAAGAGAGAGAGAGAGAGAGAGAGAGAGAGAGAGAGAGAGAGAGAGAGAGAGAGAGAGAGAGAGAGAGAGAGAGAGAGAGAGAGAGAGAGAGAGAGCGAGTGAGAGGAAAGCAGAAGGAATAATAAACCGAAGAGTTGATTCTGTAAACCCTCAATTGTGAAGTTAAAAGTGGAATTTCGATCGGAATCAACATGACAATTTAGAGTGCCAAACAGGAAAGCGGTTCATTGAGAAAAATGTTAAGCTTAACTATAGTATAAATAATTCTCTGATACATATTTTGGAGATAAATTGACCCACTGAGTTGAGATAGAGTGTTTCCTCTCAAGTTTCAGTTTTAGGTATGGATTGATTTCCGGCAAACCTTAGTTGCCATGATAAGTTCTTTTGTTCTGGCGAACTTCGAACGCTGAAAAAATACACAAGCATGAGAAAGTTTTCTGTCCAAGGTTTCAGAGTGAGTCATATGCTCTATGACTAATGCGAATACCATTCAAATCGTTACTCTTTCACAATAAAGAGAGTGGCCGTATTGCACTGTAAAGTTTTTTTTTTAATATTCTATATAGATTCTGTTTGCAATTGCACAGAATTTAACACTAATTTCCATTCTAATGCTCTTAAGTAAATAAGAAAAATGCAGCTTTATTTTCTAGGAAAAATCAGAATCTTTCAAAGCTCTTCTATAAAAGCGTAAAAATAGTTCTTTGTTCATTTGCATGTCGTATTTAGAGAGCTTATAGGAGCCACAAAACAGAAGGTTTACTCTAATGCTCGATTTCACCAACTGATGTTAAAACTTAACATGAGTTTAACATTAGTTATAACAAAAATTGCATTTCACCAACAAGTGTTAGCTTAACACCAGTTTTAAATCTCTTGCTAAACTAACAAGTCAAATTTCTGATGTTAAGTGCTTAACAATTGTAAATAGTCAAGATGGCGGGCGTGAACGCAGCTGTTGTCAATTTGCTATATTTAAGACTACCTAAATGACATTCGTAATAGAGTACGGCCTATGAGGAAAAATTATTTTGAGGAGCTATCAGAAGAACATTTTCTGCAGTGGTATAGACTCTCCAAACAATTTGCTGTGAAGAATATCGCGGAAGTACAAGAGAGGTTAGAACATACATTGAAAGGAATATGCCGATCTTGCCCTTGCTTCAAGTATTAATAGTTTTGCTATTTTATAATTCACTGAATTATGTGGATAATACACTGCCCAGCCCCCGTCTTGAAACGTTCAAGTCACTCGTCACTTGTCTTTCGCTCCTCGTTCTAAATTCACATGATACTGAGTTAGAACATGCATCGAAAGAAATATGACTATCTCGCCTTTGCATCAAATATTAATAACTTTGCGATTTTATAATTCACTGAATTATGTGGAGAATGCACTATCCACCTTCCATCTTGAAAAGTTCAAGTCACTCGTCATTTGTACTTCTTCGCACCTCGTTTTAAATTTACGTAAAACGTTTCGTGTATCTAGTAATGACACATGCATTTGAATTTCATTAGTTTCCAATATTTTTCCACGTGACATATTTCTCTTTTACATTCACCGCATCCGTCCTAATTTCCACGATATCGTTATACTTCGTCACCAATTCAATTAACAGTTCTTTCTCCATCAATGAGAAATTTGTTTCACGGCTTTTGTTTACGATTTTGTTTATCCGCCATTTTTAGCCATGTGCAGACTGCTATGCAGACGAAAAAAGAAAACAAAAGCGCATCACAGTACGTTCAGAAAATAATACGACTCATCCATATCCTTCTATAGCTGTAATATTTACAAGTTTCTTAGCGTTAACACGTGTTTGTTAACATTCTCAGAAAACAGGTTGGTGAAATGCAAGAAATTTAACAGCACTGTTAGTGCTGATACAATTGTTACGTTACATTTGTTAACGTGGATACTAAGATATGTTGGTGAAATTGGGCATAAGTGTAATATGCTTAGAATATGAGATTAAGCGTAAATGGTCACTAAATTATGAAGAAATGGGTGTAATGTTTAAACAGAAGCCATCCTTTCGTAAAACTAAACGAATTTGACATTGAATTGAAATAGAAATATTTATCAGTACACGGATAATCCTTAATATTCTAGATGCTTAAATTAGTTCGCAGCTTGAAACTTACTATGAAACCTTAAGGCTTCCCTAAGACAAATATTTTAAAATCAATTTTCTAGTGAATTAACCTCCAAAAGTGATGCTAACAATTTCAAAATGTATAAGTCATCTGACATTAATTTTGTTAGCTCTGTAAGATTAGTGTTAGTTTCTGCCTCTGCTATTAACTAGGGCGGTGTTACAACTGTGACCGTCACCAGTCCAAACAGTAACCACGTCCGATCCTGCCTAATTTATCCGGTTGTTTGCGTGACCAAGAAGAGAAACATGACTAGCTATCGTAAAACAGGATGAAAGCAGATGTTTAAGATGTGTGAAGTGCTCAGTGAGGCAGAAGGTGCATTTGTGGCACGTGGTATCTCTTTGCACCAGTCGTCACGATCTCATTTCTAAATTGTTCCACATGATTTACATTTGCTGTTATTTAAATTCTTAAACTAACGGACGTATATCTGTTAATATGCCTTTTTAGCAATATTTATTAAACAGTGATGTTCGTATTTGTAAAATTTCAGGAAAAATTGAAGCCTCGAAATTAATACTTACTTTTTATGAAATTAATGGAATAATTAAAAACTCGTTCCACTATTCAATAATTGTTATTAAAGAGCTTATTCATAAAACATTAAATTTGGGGCAATAGAGGAACGTTTGATGCAATTCTTCAGACTATGAGAGCATATATAAAATGACATTTTTAGATCTAAGTTAAAATACATGCATTGAATCTGGTGCAACATTATACATTAAACACTGATTGTTGTCTGATAATTTAAAATGTGCTTAATTGATATTGCAGATTTTAGGAATTTCTCAGTTGAGAAAGTTTAAGCAAGCCAATGATAACAATATCTTTTGCTCTTGTTTTTCCCTAATTTGAGTATCTTAATAAGGAAGGTTTTTACATATATTTGTTCCCTTCACCGCTAATGTGTAGTAGTGCTGTGCCTTAAATGGAACACAGAGCTCCGGTTTCTATTACGGAATATGCATTGGGTTTCAGATTAGCAATGATTACTCAGTATGGTGAGGAAAATTATTATCAAATATTCAAAGATCATGGTTGATTCAATGACAGTTTTGTAAGGTAGGTGTAGCAACTCGAACTTAAGGAAGGTTTCTTGTGCCTATGCTCAGTGAAGGAGCGAATTTCTCCAGTGAAGGAGTGAACAGAGGAGATTTTAAATGAGGCTGGACCTGAGCATAGATGACAGTAGAGAGCAGGGCTCTTAAAACCTAGAGAAACTTCTTTTTCGGAATCGTCTCGGTGTCGATTCGTAGAAACCTGCTGTCCTCCTTCGTTGCACTTTACACATCCCCTGGGAAGGCCAAAAACCGGAGCCTCCTCTGATCCGGAGAACGAGCATTTCTAGAAAGAAAGCAAACTTTTCGTGCTAAACCTTTCTTGTCAATGCTTAGAGCCCGGAAGAAAGATGACATGAAACAGCAGTGAGGTAAAATGATGGGACAGAAATTTTGGGGTATGTAATTATCCTTAGTATTTTGCTAGAAACCTGGAACTCCCCCCCCCCCCACCAACAAAACCATGGTCCAGGAAGATCGGGTACAAAAGTCGAACCCACGATCTTCCGAACGCGCACCCCGGACCATCTCGCTCGGTAAAGATCACGGTTACCATCTCGTCTGCTCATATCGGCTGGCAGACTGTGCAACTCTGCCATGCGCCTATACACGAGAACCCAATAACCGGGTTGGATTGCTCACGCTCAGTCTGTTGCCCCGCGTATTATTACATTACTGCTTTCTGTGCCATTCTTCCTTATGGAAGAACAGAAATTAGTTTATTCAACTAGAGATTTCGATACCGAGATTTCAACAAAAATAAACATTTTGGGAATCTCTGAATCATAAACAGTCATTTTGTGTTTGTGTGCGCGCATGTGTGTGTGTGTGTGCTCGTGCCCGTGACTGCGAAGATTATGACTCAAAAATTTTAAGTCGATCCGCTAACAAACTTGGTATTTTATTTGTGCAGTCTCTAAAAATGTGACATGAAGTTATTCACAAAATCCTAACATCAAACCATATTTTTCAAGGAAAATCTTTAGTAATTTTACATTTTCTCATATGTAGCCCTAACGAATTTTATTAAAATATTGCACCGTTGGGATATTTTTATAACAAATGAAATGCCTAGTGTGGCCACGGCGTGAAGTTCCCAAAGGAACGGTGGCACGAGTGCATCTGGCTCATCTACCTGTCAGCAAGCAGGGGTTAATGGCTGGGCTCCAGAACAATAGTTCGCGCTGAACAATACCTATTATGTACTACTGCTCTCACTACAGACTACTCCTTTAGCCTTACCTAGTAGTCGCTCATTTTTTAGAACGTTCCATTCGTATTCGGGACCTAAGAAGCTAACGAGCACCTAGTAGAGATTTGGGCTGTGTATAGTTTAGCAGACTTCTGTGGACAGTACCAAGTACAGTTCAGTTGTGTGTTGTGATTGAGCAATTCACTTGTGAGACGATTTGATGAATCAGTAGTATTTTGTTCTTAGTGTGTGTAAGAGTGACTCAAGTGCAACGTTTCCTTCCGCTACGCTAAGGTGGAACATGTAAAAATAAATTGTTTTTACTACAAATGTTATTGTCATTAGATATAAATTCTTGAATTTTATGGAAATAGCCTTTAAAGCTGTCAATCTGGCAGGAGAGGTGGCGCTGCACTAACATGTGCGACTCGTAAACGGGAGGTTCCGAATTCGATTCCCGCTTCTCGTACACTAACTTGGGGTTTTCTTTGTCAATTATGCCAATTCTGTGGCGCTACGATTTCTTTTCCATCATTTCCACTTCAGTTAATATTCTTATCAATCTTCAGGTTCGGTTTCAGGCTCATAATGTATGGTGATACCGGACAGATGGCACAGAAGCTTGTGCATTGTAATAGGTGTTGTTCCCGGTGTTGGGTAGTATTCGTGACGCCTAGATGAAGAACGCTTGCAAGGAAACTATCACAATGTTTATACCTGTATTCGCTTGAGAGTTTAATGGCATCATCTCTGCTCTATGTGAGACCTGTGTGCCAAAATTTGGGTAGGGAAGACAGCTGTCAGTACCTGAAAATGAGTCCAAAAGTATGTATGAACATATAGGTATAATAACACAGTATTGTACGGTAGGGATTGTTTATCCCTGCACAGAGAGCGTCGTCTACAACAACGCAGCGTAAGGAGCGCCGGCACAGAGCTCATTAGGGATGTCCAACATCTACTTGCAGGTGGTCGCACGCGTCACTTTTCAGCCTGTTTTGATCGTTGCGGTTCCACTCCGGAGCAGATTTTTGGCAAACAAGCCTCACATAGAGCAGAGAAGATGTCATCAAACTCTGAAGCAAATACAGGTATGAGCATAGTGGCAGTTCCCTTGTTAGTGCTTGTTAGGGATTTGCACGTTTCTCTGGATCTGTGTAAGTGTGATCCTGTGACCTCCTGCGGTACATTCATTTCGTCCCTTCCTCCTTTGGAGTGTTAGCTGCAGTAAATCAGTGTAGGTGGAAGGTGTGAGGTGTCTCCCTCCTTTATCCTCCATGTACTCCTTTACCTATCCTTTCTGAATGGCTATGGCCGTTCTTAACAAGTAGAAAATGCCATTCTGCACAATAAATAGAAATATCGTTAAACCACAGAATTGATTTCAAATGAACTTTTGTGCAGGTTATAATTTCCAAAGTATTTCTTCTCATTGGTTTATATTTTCAAATGTTTATACTTTCATCAAATGTGAGATGGTTATTCCTATCCATCCCGAGGTCATAATAAGAGCATAAAATGTCAAAACCATCAAATTGGTACAACCTCTTATGTGAAGCAAAGTTTATCTCGAACAACAAAATTTTTAAGAATGGTTTATAGAAGAGTAAGGAGAAAATAGTATGTTCTTTAATTTGTAATCTTATGACTCAGCTTTAATTGGGGATATTAAACTGTATGGTACCTACACGAACCGAGATGTTGCATCCAATCACTGATTGTCATTTTAATCATGAAGAGGGAAGAATGTGTATACTATCTACCTGAGCATTATAATACTCCTATACTCAAAACCGACATTCTGTTGGTAGTGGAACTGAACCTTCTTCCTTTCAGCCAATACATTTCCTATGTCACAAAATGTTGTTTTCAGAGGAAATTAAGATCTGTATCTAAGCAATACTAGATCAGCTACATTCACGGTACATCTTATTAAAAACAATTTACCCTGATCTGAAATGTTCACAGGATATAAACATATACATTGTATTTTTGTATTATTTCTTAAGTCAAATAGATTAATTTACCTAATTATACTATATTTTAATTAAAGTGTAAGAACTTTAATTAAAAAATAACCAATTATGATCTTAACATCAAACTACATCCACAACAATACTGATGCCCGATTTCACCAACAGATTTTAAACTGGACGTTAACAAATGTAACTAACAATTGTTACAGCGCTAACACTAATATTAAATTTCTTGCATTTTACCAACTTGTTTTCTGAAAATGTTAACAAACCTGTGTAAACGTCTAGAAACTTGTAAATATCACAGCTATAGAAGGCTATGGATGAGTAGTATTATTTTCTGAACGTACTGCGATGCGCTTTTGTTTTCATTTTCGTCTGCACAAGCTGAAAAAATGGTGGATGAACAAAATCATAAATAAAGCCGTGAGAAAGATTTCTCATCGATGGAGAAAGAATTGTTAATTGAATAGGTGACGAAGTGTAAGGATATCGTGGAAAATAAGAGGACGGATGCGGTGAATGTAAAAGAGAAAGAAAGATATCACGGGGAAAATATTGGAAACGAATTTAATTCAAATGGATGTGTCACTACTACAAGAACCAAACAACTTTTCAGTATTACGTAAATTTAAAACGAGGTGCGAAGGACAAGTGACTTACACGTTTCAAGACGGGAGGTGGACAATGTATTATCCACATAATGCTGTGAATTATAAAATTGCAAAGTTGTTAATACTTGAAGCAAAGGCGAGATCGCCATATTCCTTTCGATGCATGTTCTAACCTCTCTTGTACTTTCGCAGTAACCGTCATAGCAACATGTTTCGACAGTCTATACCTCCATACAATTTTTTTTTCGGATAGCTCCTCAAAATAATTTCTCCTCATAGGCCGTACTCTATTACGAATGCCATTTAGACTGTCTTAAATATAGCAAATTGACAACAACAGCTGAGTTCATGCTCGCCATCTTGACTATTTACAATTGTTAAAGACTTAACATCAGAAATTTGGCTTGTTAGTTTAACAAGAGGTTTAACACGAGTGTTATCTAACATTTGTTGGTGAATTGTAATTTGTGTGTTAACTATTGCTAAGCTCGTGTTAAGTCTTAACATCTGTTGGTCAAATCAGGCATTATATATGTACAATACTTTTCACAATATAGGTAATTTATAATAGAGAATTAAATTCACAGAAAATGCTTTACAAAGCAAACAAATGGAAAAAATGTGGCCCACATATACTTGAAAGGAAAACACACATTATTCGAGCTCATAAAATATTCTATAGTTAACTATAGTTCTAATTTACAGAGCGAAATATATCTTAAAATATGTGGTAATAGCTACAACCATACTCGAAACTGCAGAGTTGGATATGTTTTCTCTGTTGGTGCTGAGTACACTCTACGAAGTGGCAGATGCAGTACATTTTTAAAAATATGTTTAAGATGGTATAACCATTGTAGTTACCTTAATCACGGATACACAGAAACACACAACCACATAGAGGGAGATATGTATGTATTGTAACAAGTACAGGTTTGTTATTCTTTTCCCCTTTTAGTCTACCGTTAATATTGATGAAGTGAGAATCCTGGGTCCATGCATTTTCAATGTATGCTAAAATATTTTAGAGCAAAGTATGTTAACAAAACAATGAATTGCTAGATTACGAAACTGTACGTAGATAAGGGACTATGACGTAAGATGGAAGGAAGGGGTAATGCATACGTGTGCTCTAAACCTCCACTTGAACTCTGGTTTTTGACTAACACATCCGGTCATATATGTAATAAATCAAAGCGTAGCTAATGTTTCTGGAATGTGCATCCGGTGTACTAAATACCAGTAACAGCTATCACCATTAGTTAAGTACGGCTATTTTTCTGAAAGCAGTCACCTCATGCTTTTTAGCTTTATTGTGAACCCAGAAAGGAAATTCCTTATAAATTTGATATAAAACCTCCAACTAAAATTTTAAATTTTAAAAATGTTTTGAATATGCAGTTAAGTATTCTCACTGGTTCATTAAGTAGGTAAAAGTTTACTCAGGTGCAAGAGCGAACAACAGCCTATTGAATTTCTCTGTAAAATCTCACAAGAACAACATACAGAGGTCGGTATATTTTATAAGAATACAATTATCCAACTCCATGGAGCCAATATTTAAATATTGTGCTAGAGAAGAAGGAATCTGAACGGTTAGATTTATGCTTTACAAAATTTTACAAGGCAGAAGGAGAAAATATAATTACTTGAATATACGGTTCTGTTTTTATAAAATACTTTGATTGCCCATCTATCATATATATGTATTTTGAGTCCAAGTACTTTAAGATTTAACACGAAAGATACAAAGATTTTACGTTTTTTTTAGTTCCAAGAATAAAATTTAATTCCAAATACTTTTGAAAACAGTAACTTTAAAGCAGTAAAGCTTTATGTAACTAATTTTCCGAACAAGATTCTGCATAAGATTATTAAAAATATACACTTCATTGAAATCATTTGCTTTAATGTACTAAAAAGTAACTCTTTTCCCTCTCCCTTTCTCTCCTCCGGAATAAAACTGATATTCCTAAGAACCAATAATTAGAACTGTTGACGTATCGCATGTGGACGCATTATACCTAATTCGTGTAAAGAACTTGACCAGAAACAATTCTTTCACCTTATTAACCAATCAATTCCACAGGTGCTGTTGTATGTGTAAAAGTTGTTTCTCATTATTTAACTTTGTTTTGCTAAATTCCATTGCTATCTGAATAGTAGATATTTAAGGGCAAAATGTTTACTTCAAGGAATTTGATATTCCGAATCGAAAAGGTTGTACAATATAACTCCGATTATTATGAGTCACTCGGTTCAACGTTCTACTCATTAACTGCCATTTGTTTAATTTTGCTTCAGAGGTGCATTTGCAGGTAGTTTCCGTATCTTATATATGAACTAATGGCTTCAGTATTCCGAACATTTCAAAGTGAAGTGCGCTTTAATAATAATTGAAAATGCCGATATTTGATGGCCTCTTGTCATTGATAGGGTAGCTTATTAAAACTTTAATACAGATTGAAGCCGTACTCTGATCAAGAGATTGTTATGTGCCTTAAGCTTTGAATTACTTAAGAGAACCTGGAAAGCCAATGTTAAAATTTGAAACTTAACATCCATTTTGTCGAATTGATCACACATGTCATCAAGGATGACATTTATATCACACATTTATTAAACCTTATTTACAACATTGGCAGCACAAGGGTATTTTATAATATTCGTTGCAGCTATAACTTAATTTCACTATTCTTTTCTACTTTATTGAAAATTTAGGTGATACTGTTCCTGCTAATTAAAACAGATACAAATATGTGTTAAAAGCTGCAAAATCGTATAGGAAAGTTTTATTCCAGTTTCGTTTGGGAAAAATGGAAAATTTGTAGAGTGAAATCTGATAATCGACGAAGAAATATATATCATAGAGAATTATTTATAATAATTGGCGTATGTTTTCAAAATACATAATCCTCATAGGCATAAAAATGATTCTTTTTTATTACTCTTTCTCAGTTTCAGCTGCCTTAAATTTACTTTCAATCCACAAAGTGGACATGCAATCAGACTTCAGTATTGATTATAATATACTGTTTTCGCTTAGTGATGTACTAGCAAAACTGATGAAAAATGCCCACAATTGCATTGGTTTTACGGAAAATATATCGTTGCCGCTCACCACTCAGCCCTCCTGCACGTAAGTTCGTTGCCAGTTTTCTAAATATACCAAGACATGCAGTACAAAACTCGCGTGTTTAGCGAGTTTTCTGTTTAATTGCTGATTAAACTTGGCGTCTGTAATATAAAATAGAAAGTGATGACGTACTCCCAGTGTACGTCATCTTTTGATGCCCTCTCTTTTCTCGGTCTCAGATGAATCTGCTGTAAGCTGCTCCAATGATGAACTATAAAGGCTTTTCTCAGGGTATGCGTGTGAGGTTGTGAGGATACATTTAATACACGTACCAATTTTTATTAATACCAATGTGTTTTTTTTTATAAAATTCTAAATAAAATCTTTAGCAAGGATATAGCACTTGGACCCTTTCAACAAACACAATATTCAGAACAGAGATATTAACTTCTTTGAAACAAATGTAGATATCGGAATAAAATTAAGAATTTTATTGTTATATTATTGTAAACATTTCAGGTCGTTAAAATGAAAATTGTGTATTTGCAATCATTCTATAACCTTCGTACCACATACATGTCCTGAACTACTATTATTCATGCTCTACGATCACCTCATAAACTAGCCAAGAATTCATTAACAGTCATATGCATAATAAATTAATAGAAAACTATCACATATCTAATAACCTGGAGCACCAGAAGAAGATGCTAAGGATATATTAGCATCTTTAAATGTGTAGCTGATAATGGCTGCATCATAATACGACGACCAAAACAATAGTTGACATCAGTGCAGAGAAGTAAGTTATCTTTAAGTGTCAAACTTCCCCATCTGGAAAATCTGCACCATATCTGAACACATAGGAAACCTTCAAAATAACTAATTACTTAAATATTTAAGAAAGTACCGTCATTCTAAATTTCTTATATACGTGAAGCACTCTTGCAGGGCCACCAAATTGAAAAGCGAACGCACCTAAAATATAATCTTATGTTAACTTGTTATTTTAAATCGACTTCAGAGTCACAATTTAACCATAAGAGCTATCAATTTAGCAGCCGCTACTAAGGGAACCAACTGCAGCCAGATGTGCTTCAATATCCGGTGACCATAAAGCAAAGTTTTGTGGCATAAATGCAAATTGTGGTGGACATAAAAAATACGTAACGTAGTCTAAGATGCTGCGCTTTGCATAGTACACCATTAGACATTTTCTTGTGATGTAACACAGCCTAGACACGCTAACATAATACATTTCCTGGGAAGTACCTGCCTGAATGTTCACCGTATACTTCCCCTTCCAAGCTCCATTACAGTGATTCTATTTCCACCTCTAAGTACTGGAAGAGGATTAGGACGTCCGAGGGGAGAAGAAAGGGACGGGAAGGTTTGGAATATTGCATCAAATTAGATCGGAACTATTTTTTCCCCTTTCTTTTTCTTCGGGCGGAGACGCCGTAACTCACAATCACGCTAGACTCCCTTGCGTGCAAAGAGTAGGAATGTTTTTTTCGCGTGTCAAGAGCTGATTTGCTGGTGCTGAGGGAGGTTCCATGCTTTGGTTTGTTTAGTTTTGGTTAGAAGAGGTTGCGGCGGCGACGGCGGTGGAATGGTTTTGGTGGTGATTCTGGTGTGAGTTTGGAGAATCACTGTACCCCATTAGAGCTTTCAGGTACTTCAGTACGCCAACAAACAGAATCTATCTCTTAAGTGTTTTAAGTCTTCCTACCGACTGACAGTTCTGAAATCGCACACTAGTTCATCAAAACGTAAAGCCTCGCTCTGGAGCTGTATCGTCATATTAAAGCCTGCCTTTTATAACGAGGAAAAGATCTAGCAGTAAATCAAATCTGCTCTGTTAACTTGGACAGCCTGGGTAAAGTTATCTCTAATTTTTAATAGAGACTTTTCCAATGCATTTAATTGTGGAATATAATATAAATGTCCTTTGCTTTCAATAATCTGTCAATTTTTCCTACTCACCCTCATATCTCCCTTGCTCTGTCCTATCCTATAAGTTAAGTTATTCTAATTTCTAACTCTTCTTTTTATTTATATTAATTTTACCACTGTCTCCCCGCCAAAGAAAAGATTCAACACATGAACATCAAGTCATTTGTGACATGTCCAAAGCGAGAAAATTAAAATACTATGTCACATCAATTATAGTTATGCATAATTAAACATCTGAAAACTTTCAAATTATTTTTCTTTTTCTTTCAATCTTGGTGATTGAAATGATACATACACCTATAAACTCTAAAATGCTTCAAGTTCTGATATGCTTTAATATATTTTATGATGCACCTCACTGTAAATATTCGAATGGAAGGGAGAAGTAATTTTTCATCTTCCTGAATCCGGGTTAAGATGAAATCAGTTCTCAAATATTTAGCTGGCTAGCCCATCCTTTTTAAGTGTCCTCATGATGGGAAAACGAAACTCTTACCAATCACCGTATAATATAATTTGGACCAGCCTCCTAAAAGGTTTTAGTTTTTAGTGGACAAACTACTTTTAGAGGATCATGAGGCAGGGCATCATTTAACAGGGTTGAGTTGGCTGGCAATGAACATTCGTTTTAATTGTCCCTTGCGATGCATTAGGAGCCTCAAAATAGACACCAGGACACCAGAAACAGAATACTAAAAGAAATAATCAGACAGACCAAATCACCCACCGAACATAGAGGAAGATGGAGCAGCTCTACCAAGAGGGAGCAGTAATCGGACTGTTAAATTTCAGTAGAGGAGCCTAATGAGTCACTGTAAGGTTAAGGATCATCACCGTAAAAGTAATTTTTCACACTTATGTTCCTTTACCTCAACCGCCAATTTAGAAGACTGAAATTTAAGGACACTGTTCCTGCCTGTATGAGGGAAATTTAAAATAAGGTTTACAAATAACGCTGTTTTGGACAAAATAAAATTAATATACAATTAAAAATTCCAGAACATAACGCAAAACACTAAAAAGACATTAACTAAAATGTCTGAGCCCATTTTGCATCCTCCCGTTTAAAGTGAGAAAGGCTTCAGTAATTATTTGGTAAATATTAAAATGTCTACAGCTAGTGTTGCTTAAAAAAGAAAAATAGAAAAAAAGGCAATGATATTTTAATATCATTGAGATGCACCTTAGCGTAACATCTTACAGATTTGCCTGGAAAATCAAGAAACCATGTGAAAATTTTAATTGTCTAAATATGCAGCGGATACCTCATTATTAAACCACTTTGTTTGGAACTACATCTGATATTTAGAAAACCACGCTCAAAATACTACTACTACTACTACTACTACTACTACTACTACTACTACTACTACTACTACTACTACTACTACTACTACTACTACTACTGCTACTACTACTACTACTACTACTGCTGCTGCTGCTGCTGCTGCTGCTGCTGCTACTGCTGCTGCCGCTGCTGCTGCCGCTGCCGCTGCTGCTGCCGCTGCCGCTGCTGCTGCCGCTGCCGCTGCCGCTGCTGCTGCCGCTGCCGCTGCTGCTGCCGCTACCGCTGCTGCTGCCGCTACCGCTACTACTACCGCTACCGCTACTACTACCGCTACCGCTACTACTACCGCTACCGCTACTACTACCATTACCGCTACTACTACCACTACCACTACTACTACTACTACTACTACTACTAATAATAATAATAATAATAATAATAATAATAATAATAATAATAATAATAATAATAATAATAATAATAATAATAATAATAATAATAATAATAATAATAATAATAATAATAATAATAATAATAATAATAATAATAATAATAATAATAATAATAATAATAATAATAATAATAATAATAATAATAATAATAATAATAATAATAATAATAATAATAATTTTCATTATCATCATAATAATAACAATAATAATAGAATACCGAAAGTTTGAAAGTATTTAAAAAATGCAGCTTGAGGAAAAATGGAGTGAAAACTATATTAAAAACCATATTAGGGGAAGATAAATTTTAAAATCATCTCGTTCTGTTTCCATATACCTAAGTATGTTCATTCAAAGTCTCTTTTGGTAATTTTAGGGTCCCCGAAGAGGCATAGGTACTTTAAATTATATTGTTACTTTGCGTGTTTAACTTGTATTTTGGGGGGAAAAACCATTTAAAATGTAATTCTATTTTAAATATATCTTGAAAGGTCTGTATCAAGTCTCCTTAATCTCTGTACAATAAGTCCAGAGTCCTAAGAACGCTCTGGTCCAAATTCCGCAGATATCTACCTGCTACAGAGTGTTAACAAATATTTTGCTCCTTCTGTCATAGTTCCTAAACAGGGCAGCTGTAGCTATTATCAGTGTTAAAAATCTTTATTTTCGTTTAACACTTATAAATGGTAGTTCCGAATCACTATTGTGGTCTTCATTTGCGGTTACATATAAGCCAATAACTGTTAATATACCTATAATTGAGGGAAGGCCCACCCAGGTAGCCTAGATGGTAGCATGTCTGCCTCACGTTCAAGAGGTCCCGAGTTCCAATCTCGGTCAGGGTGAATTATCTGGATAAAGTATTCTGGGGGAGCGATTTTCCATATCTTAATAGATGAATGTCCGTTAACAAAGCTGTATGGACCCTGGGCTCATCTGAACATCATTTCACCCATTTCATTCATCCTCCGATATGGCTTAACTTTGGAGTACGTAAATAAAAAATGCAGGAAAGTAGCAGTTTATATTTAGTGCTTAGAATTATAGGCTCAGTTATCATTTATTTTGTACATTTTACACCCTCAAAATTGGCTTTTTATTAGATTTCGTATGTGGATCATTATTAGTACCAAACGTTTTCTTTTCTCCTTTTCTGTGACATGTCAATGATTTAGATTTTTAAACTCAGAAACTATATTACTTCTTTTCGGCTTATTTTATTTGTCTTTCTTTTGTTAATGCTTACACTAATGTACTTCTGTTTTCCTTTTATTTTTGTAAGATCTATATACAATCATATTTAACACAATTACATCTTAATAAGTATCATAAGGCATAAGATGTATTTTACAAGTTCTTTTGTTTGTATCTGCCAGCATGCATTAGATAACTGAAAGAATGGTCATATGATTTCCTGTCATGAGAAACTTTGCATTGTCACATTTTTTTCCTTATTTTCGTAATGTTTATTTAAATATTTATAATTCACAAGAGTTAACACTATGAAGAATAATTATAGGACTATGAAGAATAATTATAGGAAATGGGAACTATTTTCATGGTTTCTCTAGCTCTCTTATTCTCTCCATTCTCTCTCTCTCTCTCTCTCTCTCTCTCTCTCTCTCTCTCTCTCTCTCTCTCTCTCTCTCTCTCTCTCTCTCTCTCTCTCTCTCTCTCTCTCCGTCTCTCGCGTTGCAGTAAACACTTACATACATTCTCAAATTTCCTGGCACAAGCAATTTTGCTTATATCGCGTACCACATACCAGATTGAATAAAATATGCTCTTGACAGAACATGATGTCATTGAAACAGACATCATAAACGCCAATTCTGCAATTTCAAGGGTGAACTTTCTTGTGCGTTTCCGTATACGTATGACCTAAAAAACTGAAAACTGGGATTTAGAACACCTTCGGCAGCAACCCTTATTATGGTAGGTTTAGATCCTATCAAAATCATATCTTCAGACCAAGGAAGCGCGAATCTTCAAATTTCCAAAAAAAAAAAAAAAAAAAAAAAAAAAAAAAAAAAAAAAAAAAAAAAAAAACCCTTCATTAAATGGCTGGGAAGGAAATAGGCTAAAATTCCAAATATCTGGACCCCGGATATATCACAGGAGATCGAAACGGCAAGATACTGAAGCGCCATATTTGTAGTGCTCGAAATGAAACTGCCTGTGGCGTTTTCTTTTTAAAGTACACTTCGCATATCTAAATGCATAAATTGATTTCAGCGCAGTTGCGAGTGTGTGATAAGTGAATCATGCAATTGTAATCGGTAGCAAATACTCTTTTTATTACGAATCCTTTCTTTTTGTCCCATATCGAGATCACGTGAAGAAGCTTCCAGAACCCAATCGATAGCGAGCTCTATGCGTTCGTGAACTCAGTAGTACATCAACTGTTAATTGTTCTATGATAACCGAGAATATGTGTTTATATTTTATTATATTACATTTTTATTATAATAAATTTTATCATGCAATATATTTGGACCATAAATATTGAAAAAAATAAGCGCTAGTGAGCTTTACTATAAGCTCTCGCTGTTTATTTGGAGTTTCCATTATCAGGAAACGTTTGTCACCAAAGCGCAGTGAGCTGA
>CM060948.1:99036418-99063918 GCA_030765055.1 Mantis religiosa | reverse complement strand
ATGGGAAACGGAAGTTTTTAAGATAACCTTCTCCTGGAGAATTTTCAAGAAACGTTTGTCTTCTGAAAAGTGACCCTAACCGTTTTGATTATAATAAAATATTTTTAAGATATTTATATACAGAATGAAGTATGTCTCAAATTTTCTGGAAATAGACTCTACAGTACTCTTCATTTTTAATTACATTTTCAAATGCTTGTCTACACTTATTCAAATGGGAAACAATAATATTTTTCTTTTTTTATCTCTTTAAAATCTGATTATCGCTTTTTCCTAACCTATTGCGCAATGAAGTGTGTAAAAAGCGAATTGAAGGTTTACCTGAGTCAGTTTTTCTGAATTAAATTTATTCGGATTATTTCCAGATATAGCACATCAGGTGCTTAGCTTCAGAATCGAAGTGATTTTATTCCTCTAGATGTTCAAATGTCAAATGAAGCATTTAAATGTACATAAGAAGCTCTTTGCAAATTGTGCTTGGAATTTCAAAACCTGTTTTTTTCCTTATTTTGCTTTTCTTATTTTTTTATCTCTTAAGATATCCCTCATGCTGCAATTTTTGTAACATTTCTTTCATAGTTTCAGTATACATTGTTTGCCGTTCGATGAGCAGAACTAACGAGCTTCTATTTGGTTGCAAATATAGTTTTAGGTTTACGGTTTTAATGAATGATTGTTTGGTTGCCTTTCTTCTAAATCAAAAGTGTTAAATGCTTAATAGCCTTTAAAGGGAGGTATTGAATGCAACTTTTTACTTAGTATGTGACAGTTTTGATTTTTTAAAAAGCTATTTTCTCAATATGTCTGGTGCATACAATTATAAAGGTTTGTTTTCTAATATAATTAGAATAAATCATGATAAAGCTTACACTAAATTGGCTGAAACTTAGAGAAATGATCGTTTTCACTGTCCTGTACTCTTGAAGTTTTTCTGTCGAATTTGCTATTCTTATTTTATATTATGGACTGATTTAGAAATGAATACGTTATTATAGCAACAACAAGCTAAAAAAAGTTTTGCTACCGAAGAACTTTTATCAGTTTCTTAATGCGTTAATGTAATGAAGATATTCTCCGAACGTGACGTTTCTCACGATCAAAAATATCATTGTTTCCTAATTGCGTGTAACGTTGTTTCATGGAGTAGATTAACATCAATGCCTATGAGTAAAACATGCTTTGTTCACCGTATCTCTGCCTTACACCTTACATCTGCTTGATACTGACTCATTCATGCCGAGAGCACGTTCACTCTCTATTGCATGCTTTGAACGGGATTTGGGATCGTATGATTGTGTAATTAGTGTAATTATAATGAAATCCAAAACATATCCGTATCCAAAGAAACCCAAAAAATGCACAAACTAGAAACTTGGGCAGCCGAAATAATTGCAAATCACTTAGAGCATAGAGGGTACGTTAATCACCATAAGAATTTCCACATTCTAATATTATTAAGCAAATTCTTATCAAAAAGTATTGAAGCTCAAACACAAAAAATAAATTATAAATGATTACTAATGTCATTATGATTTGCTGAGAATAATCATCATAGCTCACAAATTACTTCGCATGGACGGAATAATTTATATAAATTAAGAGTATCGATGTAACATTGTAATGGGCGTGAAATACCTTAGTTTTGCTCCGTGGCTTCTTTATCATTATGCAATTTAAGTTACCTATGGCAAATCTGTTACACAGGACCGACAACCGGCTTTACCTTCCTTCCAAAAGGAGCCATTCATTTTAAAACCCGAAAACATCCATTGTTTTCCACTAGCTTTGAAGCCGCTATCTTGAGTACTTACCCCTGAACCCCAGAGTTTGACACAAAAGGGAAATACCGTTTATTTAAATTTGCTACCTTTATCACCATTATCTGAAGCTGAGATTCATATAGGATGTTGATGCATGTATGGTCCACTTTTATAACAAATGCCTTTGATAAGTATGATGTATTATTTTGCTCGCAGCGTTTTATAGATAGATGGATGATTCAATGGATGGATGGCTGGACGGACGGACGGACGGATGGATGGATAGACCGTTAGAGAGACAAGTAGACAGAATGAAAGATATGCAGGCAGGTACTTAGCCTGATGCAGTATAAGGCACCGGCCTGTCTAAATCCCATTTTTTCATAGAATTTGTGTACGTGATTGTAACAACAGACTGCAGCATTATGCCAGGAACTTTGGAAACCTGAGCGAGCGTAATTTACCTTAACCATGGGGAAAGAGAAAGCAACTTGGAATTAGGTCCAAAACTGGAAAATTTGAACATTTATCATAAGTGGGGATAAGAACCAGCCAATGTAAAATTAATACTTGTTCACGTGATTTTTCAAACTCCAAAAAAATACCTAGAGTGGGGGAATTCAAAGCAATGGCTGAATGTAGGTTTTTCTTGTAAGAACACTCCTGTCCTCTACTCGAGACCGCCGCATTCGGCATCGTCTAACAAATCCGCTTCCGCGCCATGCACCAAGACAAAGTATAATACTTAACAGTCGTGCCAATGAGCATCATATATATATATATATATATATATATATATATATATTGTTTCTACATTCCACATCACAACACTGATGCGGAACACAGTGAACAGAACACAGCAACTCCGAACGACAACTTCACGGTGGCGAGCAGAGGAGTCTGAAGATAACATTGAATTATCATCTAGAAAATACGAGGTGTCCTGTTCATCGAACCCACAATGAGTCAGGACACACCCACTCTCTGAAACTCAGATGAGAGTACTCACTCTCGAGCTACATCAAAAGTCACCTCGAACCTATTCCAGTCTCCCTATCCTTAATCTCCGCACGCCACCAATCCTTAATTGTGAGCCGTTGAGCACAAGGGAAAGGTCGACGTGGTTCGCTGCGGGCTGAACCACCTCAATCTCCTGGTTTCCATCCAACCGCTCATACCCATTGTGCTACCATGACCAACGAGCCATTCAAAATCTTAGCCTATATACGGCTAGTGTGAAAGGATGATTTATTTCCATCAATTAACTTAAGTAATAAGTGTGTAATGATGAAGCCTGGGACTCAAGTACTTACAATAGCAAGTGACCAATAACGGTGTATCTCGAATACGAGAGCCCCTAGTTGTTTATCGGGAAAATATATGAGTAAAATTGAGAATATAATGAGATGATGGCACGTTGACTATGATAGCTCAATGGGTAAGAACGACTTGACGGAAACCAGCAGATCTGTGGTTGAAATCCCGGTCATGGCATTGAATTTTTCACCTTGTCTCTATCTATCCAAAATAGTATATATATATTAGAATTATTTTTATACTACTTATAATTATCCTAAATATGCAAAAGAAATGTAATTAAATCAGAGTAGTGTGTGCAGTAATTAACACTAAGTATTACTTGAGTCTAGGTGCTTTCTCAAGGAAAGCAATTTTATTCTCTCAATGTTTAGTTGAATAACGGTTAATAGAAGTCATCTAGCCATTATCCAAATGCCTGCTCTAAACACTTTTTTGCGTGAAAGGGAAACACGCTAGCTTTAGTATTACACATCATGATGTCATGAATAAATAAAGAGCCACTACGTTCAGAACTTTTAATGTAAATGGTGGCATGAATGATAAATGCTAAGCAATTAGAATAAAATTGCTTTGCTGCGGTTTGTGCATTTTTTCTTAACTTATACAACCGCAGTTCATAATATAATCCTTGATCAATTTTGAGAAAAGTGTTATGACTTTCAAGTATAAAAAAGGTTATACATGCCAAATGCGAATACATTATGGGATTGTTTTTGGATTGTCTTTTGTTGAATAATATTTACTACATAGAATACCACAGAGCTGTTTTAAATAAGGCTTATTAGATGTTTTCCGGTAGTCATGTAGCTACTGAAAATGCCAGTTGGTAAAGTTTATTTTTGTAAAACGTTAGGGAGCAGATCTTTGCGGCCGGTAATTGATCTATTGTACCTAATCCCTAGAGTAGGGGTGGCTGAGAGAGCACTGCAGTCTGCCCTTGGTCATGAGCGAGGCAACGAAGATGCATGATGGCTCCAGCTGCTACAAACAAGTTAGCATATGATTCGCCCTTCAGATAGGGGATGTCTGTTCAAATAAATATAAAGCAGCAGCCCCGCGTGTTTGAATTTCCTTTTATAGGAATCAAAACACATACCAAACACAAAATAAAACACCTAATCATCCGAAGAAATTCACTAAGCAATTTTCGTTTATTAGTTCTAAAAGATGAACACTGTGCTTTAACAAGCAGATTATGTTCAAAAAAGTGAGAGCGTTATTGTGTACATATATGACCAATAAGATCGAAGTAAATGTAGTAGCGGTAACGTGTGCTACTCATATTTGGGAGGGTGCGCGTTTGGCCTATTTGGCTGAGCACTAACTGGGTTTCTTCGCTGTTCACGAATGCTCCTTAGGCGACTGATGTGCTACTTACACGATTTCTTTTCCACAATTTCCCTTCCCTTCAATTTCTTTATAATATTTCAGATGTGCATCTTAGCTCATGGAGTATGGCAGTGCCGGACAGATTGCGCAGATGCTTGAGCATTACAAAGACACTGGGTGGCGTTACTAATAGCAGGATGGACAATTCTCGGCAATTATTAGGGTCTTCCGTGCGCGTTTATGGCCTATCTGCTCACAACTCAAACCACCTGCAGTTTCCTCACTTCATTCCTTGTTTGTAATTGTATTAGAAACAATAGAACCGTATATAGGTCACAGTGTGTGAGATGTCGCCATTCGTTTTCCACCCTTTAGAGTTTAGCCAACTCAGTTACTGCCAGTATGTATATAAACAATTATATTAATTTAATTTAATGACAAAAGGACTAAAACTGCTTGGACCCGTCTTCATAAAGTACAAGTAGTCAATCTGTATGCTAGTGCACCCTGACTGTTCAAAAATACCAGTGGCATAATGACGATCAATGTATCTATAGGTATAGGTTATGGACGGAGGAGATTACGACGCTTTGAGCAATTGCGAATGTATGGCCTCCATGAGGGATGGACCTGGTTAGAGAATATAGTGATTCCCAAGTGGCATTCTGACACCGAACCTTGACCCATCCTCAATGCATAGTCCATTTTGAAATTAAACTTACATAGCAACTAACGTGTTCCCAGTAGTGAAGGGAAACCAACTCTTACCACATCGTATATTCCACCTAGGACACATTGATTTCTCTGACCCGCGAAAGTTATGTATGTATATTCCTATTTGACAGAAGTGAGGTAACAACGAACTCTACTCTAAATGAATAATGAAAAGATAGGACGGGCAGTGGGTCACGGTAAATATTTTGCTTCTTTTACTGGCGAGGAAACTCTAATTTTAATATGCACTTACAATACCTCCGTCCTGCGCCGTGGCGTAGTGGCCACAGAGTGCGACCCGGGTTCAATCCCACCCCTGGTTGGTGCGGATTTTAAGACCCAGGTATAGGACGAGTGCTCACTCAGCATCGTGGGGAAATTGAGGAGCTTACGATAGGTAATCGGCTCTGGTCAAGAAAGCCAACTTTCCGCCTGGGGATGCCAAGATGCTGACCATATCTGCTCCCCGTAATGGTTGGATGATCGCCCACCTCTTCCTTGCGTATGTGGGCGTGAGGCCGGTAATCGAATTGGCAGTCTTTGGCCCTCTATGGGCTGTCTATGCCCTCTGTGGGCGATATGGATTATTATTACTTACAATACCTCCATTCAGCAGTGATTGGATCTGGCAAGAGGTTCTTCTCTATGGCCTCCTATCAACACAAGTAGCTTATAGAACTTTCCTTCTTTTCTTCCCCTTTGAAATGTTTTAACTCTCAGGATACTCAAGATACTTCTGTTATTAAAACATAGAAAGCTGCAGTAAAAAGTTTCAAAAAAGAAATAAAGAAGTTGTAATATTATACACCTTACGGGAACTAAAATTGTATAGCATTAATCATTTGTTATACTGTATTTTGAATAGATAGAGTCAACCTGAAGAATTCAATGCCATAGCCGGGATTAGAACCTTTCTATCTATTCAAAATCTTAGCCTATATATGGCTAGTAAGAAAAAATTATTAATTGCCATCAATTAACTTAAATAATAAGAGTTAAATGACATAGCCTGGTACTCAAGTACTTACGATAGTAAGTCGCCACAAAGAGTGTATCTCGAATACGAGAGCCCTAGTGGTTTACCGGGAAAATATATGAGTCAATTGGAGAAATTAATGTCATGACGGCAAGTTGGCCATGGCAGCTCAATGGGTGAGAGTGACTGGATGGAGACCACGAGATCAGTGGTTCAAATCCCGGCCATGGCATTGAATTTTTCAGGTTGACATTATCTATTAAAAATCTTAGCCTGTATACGGCTAGTATGAAGAAATGAGTAATTTACATAAATAAAGTTAAATACTGTATATTGCTTACCTCTTTAATAGTTAAAATAACAGACATTTTAAGTGGACAAAATTTTTCTTCGTAGCAGATCATGTGTGCAAAGAGAATGCACCTACAATGTCAAGGCTGGTGGTTATGTAGATGTAACTTTTAAGCACTGGGATCACCTCGCCTATCTGCTGAATATTTTCTCATTATTAGCTAGAAATGATAAAAATAATTTACACTTCAACTGTCTTGCAGAGTTATGACAAACTAATACGGCTATAGGAACGTATACGATTGTTTTATTTTTTAGTAGGGTTTAACGCCCATTGTTAGTTCATATGTCCTCACAGGGGATGGATACGTTGACACGTGAAATGAAAAAATTAAGAAATAAAACCTTTGAAGGAGAAAGTCTTGGTCTAAGTTTAGTTACCTCCCTGGCAGCTAGTGGTTATGTAAACTGCGGAAAGGCTTGGAAACCTCTAAGGGAAGACGTTCCTTGTGAAATGTCAACCGCAAAGCTTTTTCTTCAAAGCTGCCTTTATCGATTGTTCTAACGAAATTCGTTGTGCGTGTAATTAAACCTACAACATCTCTCCCGAAAATAGGCAGAAAATATAAATGTGTTTTCAAATTCATACGAAATAAGCACAAGTCTCTGCTAAATGAACGACGAAGCAGATCTTCATAGAGCTTACTGCCGTATGGTCCGATTTTATCTTAGCTTATTAAAATAGATACAATCCTGTTTCATAAGTTCATTCCATACAAAATGAATCAAGCTGACAAGATAGCAATGGAATCTGAATGTTTCGTGGTAGCAAAACATTTACAATGACTTATCGTTTGAATTTGCAATTTGATTTGGAATGAGGGAGGATGAGCAGGTGCTCATCATTTAGGCCATACATGGGGGAAAAAAGACTCTGCTTTACATAACATCCAAGATAATGTCACCAGAGGCAACAAGCGGCCGATATGATGGCATTCAGACACATGAAACAAGAGTGCACTGTTGGATTATTAATGCACGTTTCACGGACTAGATATAATAATTACTTTATCGTATGCACGATGTATTTCAAGCATAACCTTAATGTTTGCTCTGCCGAAAATGTAGGATTTTTTCTGTGATTAAATGTTCTGAAAGTAGAGGTAAATTTTGTGATGATATGACTGGCGTAAAACCATTATGTATAGTAACCACAAAATAATCATGATTTGAGTTTTATTCTCTAAAAGCTTCAAAATGTAACTCTTCATACATGTCTGTACTCAGGTATTTAATAATTTAAGTGGAGTTTTTATTTGATCAGAATTAAGCCATACTATTGCTTCATAACTTCTTCTATTTTTAAGAGGATACATACCTTCAAACAAAACAAAATACCTCTGTCCTAAGCGCTATTTAAAAAGTGATAAAACAAACTTTGGAATGTTACTGCGTTTCCTGTTTAAAGGAAAAGACTACTTACCTCAATGATTGTATATAAGAAGTTTAAAGTTAGTATGACACCTAAAAGCTTATGTAATTGCAATATAAGCATAAAACACTTCTGTCAAAGTTACGGAGCTAGAGGGCTGCGCGGTCATGTGTGAACCCTGCACTAGGGAGGTTCCGGGTTCTATTTCCATCGGGCCGTGCACTCTGACCCCGGGTTGATAGGCGAATGCTGGAGTGAGTATTCTTCTTCAACGAATTTGTCTATTGTTTCCTTACACGTATTTCAAAGTTTTAAAATGACATCGGTTGTTGAAATGCTGCGGCAGAATTGTGGAATTTGTTATTTAGAAACAATTCTCCCTTGGCTTGTTGGCCCTGCTAGGGCTACAGTCCAGGGGCTACCTAAATTTCTAGGAAAAGCCAAGGGCTTGGGCAGAGCTATTTAGCGTCAGCAATTTGGAATGGTTAGGAGCCTAGTCCGTACTAGCACACATCCTTGACGAGGTATGGACACCCTTTAAACCTCCCATCCATCCCTTCCTCCCTCGGAGTAAATAAGGCTCAGTGTGGCCTAACTGTGCTGTTGTACTTCAGTTACTGAAGGCCCTTACTTCTGTGTAGTCTTAACTCTCCCATGTCTTAGTTTTTACTGCATTTATTTACATTCAAAGCTAAATGTATTACAGATTATACCCAAGAAGTCCAAACAGAATAATTTGAATATTTTGATAGTAAATACAAACTTGAAATACTTGACCAAGTTTCTCTAAATGACTTAACAAATTAGCATATTTACAGATGCACCAAAAGGTCCTTAAACCCTCAGTATACTGTTTATTTAGCAAGAATTTTATCCGCGGTTAAAAAGAGGTTACAAATGGGATGTATGATTTTTTTTCAAAAATGCTTCTTGAGTCTTACAACAATGTTATTGACTTCATAATAGATAAACATTGTAAGTTGCAACGCTCCAAATAATTTTGAAAGTCGGAATCTGAAATTTTGACGATTACAAGCTTTAAACAATTTATATTTACAAAGTATATTTACTTTGAAGTAAAAGCAGACACTGTCAGTGTGAATTTGAGAAACTGTAGAGGAGAATTGGTAAAGACTCTGTTGTTACTGCATCCTCAAGGTTTCACTTATATGAATAAGCGTCGGCGACTCATTTGAAGATGACATTTCTAAATTTATGTTATCTATTTTATTTATTTTACTTACTATTTCATTTATTTATGAATGAAATGAGTGAAATGATGCTCAAATGAGTCCGGGCCCCATGGAGCTTAGAGTTACCCGACATTCATCTTTCAGGATAAGTGAAACCCCCAGAAAGATCTTATCCATGTAACTCACCCTGACCAAGATTCGAGCTCGGGACATTTCTAAATCCTATACATTTTTGCTGTATAAATGTGCACTACTGTGCACCCTTGTGCTTCTCGTGTTAACAAGGTTATTTATTACAATTTGTTGTTTCAAACCAAAATGGGTGATTTCCTAATACAGTTACATTAAAATTTGCAACTAGGACTGGACTGATTATTAAAGATGCATCTCAGGAAATATTAAAACAGTACAGCTATAGAATCATAAAATGAATTTTTACAGGCTGTGAGCATATTAAGCAGTGGTTTTAATAAATACAGTAATTTTGGTATTATTAGCTGTCCCCTAGATCAGTTCCCTAAACATTTCTAAACTTAAGGGTTATAATATACAAGAAAATGCTCTATAACCGCGTAGTCTATTTCACATGGAAATACTCGACTTGATGTATATTTATAAGCCATATAAGATATAAACTATACCACGGAAAGGGAAACTCGATATAATGCACCCTACACCAATCGATTGAGTCTATCTTCTCAGGAGGAAGGGATAAAGTGAAGGAACCGCAGAAGGCTACAGATAGTCCACAGAGTTGTGAGAAAGTCCATAACATATCCAGGCTCAGAGACTCTTAACTACTTCTGGGGTTGTTTAGAGAGGCCAATGAACGGCCAACTCAGCAGCTCTCTAAGGGTCCAAGAGCAGCATCCGTATCATCAGTCCGACACCACCATACTCACAAAACTAAAAGCACACTTAAAAATAAGAAACGGAATGAATTTAAGTAATGGAATGAAATGGTAGATGAGAAACGACCGCAGCATTTGCCTACTGACTAGGGTAAACCACGAAAAGTCAAAGTGCATGTTGAAAAGGATTCATACCTAAAATCTTCTGAATACGAACTTGAGGCTATTGCAAAGCCATTTCCCTGGGTAACATTAAAACATAAGGACAAAGCTGGCTTTCTTTTTTATTATTAATTTTCCAGAATTGGTCACAGTATCCTTGAGCAGGATATCTTTGTAAACCAGTAATATAAGACTATGATGACCGTTTAATTCCGATATGTATAAGTCAGATGACACTCCAAAGAAGTTCCGTTTCTTTTGGATGCTGTATACAAGTTTTGCAGTAATTCATTTCTAAAAACTTTCAATAGAACGTGGAAAACCATTATTAATATTCGTCCGTCGTTCATGGTTTAGGCAAGTGGTTTGTTCCAATTTCATATTTATCGTCACACAGGTCTTCCTATCAACCTTCTTCCATTCGGTTTATAATCTGATGTCCTTCTTGTTAACCTGCTTGCATCCATTATGCATCTTCTCTTTTCCTTAGAAAAAATATTTTCCACCTGGCCTAGCCTGCAGGTTTTTCGTACTTCTTTAATCCAAATTTATCTCCTCTTTAAAATCAGATCTCATAAGCCTCATTTTTGATACCTGAAGATAATACCTAGGTTTCGGTTCCAGAATATTTTACAGGGACAGCTGTGACTTTATAGCCTTGATGAATTGTGTTTTTCTTAATTATGTTTGTGGGTTTTCAAAGTTAACATTCGTATAGGGTAGGGTGGAGGTATTCCACTCACGGGGCTATTCCACCCGAAATAAGAAAATCGGTTTACTACCCAACAATCATGGGCAGCGATGATTTGCCTGGCAGTCATTGTCAAGCTTGGTGTTTGTGCTACGTTTCTATGAATTTACTTGAAGTTGTGGGCTGCTGTTTTAATAGTACTAACCGAAGAAGTTTACAAGGTTATAACTTATGTTGCTATTTTTGCCTTGAATGAGAAATATCGTTTGCAACTTAGGGTATAGTATCTGCAGATAGAGAGATCTTTTTATTGAAAATCAGTGTCAGTGTAGGTTATACTTGGGTTACGTCCATCCATAGCAGATGGAGCGTTTCTTTTATCATAGCTCTCACATTTTGCGCAACTTCAAAAGTTCAACATTTGGGGTGTTTCTGCCCAAGCAAATAGGGGCTATTCTCGCCCAGTTATAATATAGGCTTTTTGTACTCTTTTAACCTAATTATTTCATATGCAATTATTACTGAATTTTATTTGATCGTTTCAGATGGTTCACACATATAAACAAAGGAAGCTCGAACGAAACTGAACGAGGGCGACATTGCTCGTGCTGTTACGAGCCTATTAAACGGCGATGTATGAGAGAAGCGGCGGGCCTTTTCAGAGTGCCTTACTCTACTCTCAAGGATCGTGTTCATACACATGAACGGCAAGAAGCATTAGGAAGAGGAGTGTACAAAGCAGTTGGTCATCCTACAGTGTTCAGTTTGGAGGAGGAGAAAGATTTAATTTCCAGGTTAAAATGCTTGGCAACAAGAGGCTTTGGATGTACACCGGAGCTAAAAGGAAGAAAAGCGTAGACCTATTGTAAAACTAAATTGTGGGAATAGTGAGTCAAGTGATGACTTGGTTCCAGTTCAAATAGAATACAGTGATGAGGAAGATGCATCATGTGGATTATGTGGGTTAAAGTTTTATTCTCCGAAATCAGCAACTAATGATGCTGGGTCAAATGCTAGAAATGTGGACTATGGGTTTCACGAAGTGTGTGTTGGTGCAGTTGGTAAGAAACACTTCATTTGTAGAAAATGCATTTAATTAAAACGCAAAAGTACTGTGAGCGCTAATATCCCCAGAGCCGGGCGGAATAGACCCGTTAATTATGAGATTTCCTTTCTGTGCAACATTCCCTGTTTTATTTGATCACAACTAAATCAAGTAAAATATGTGTGTTAATGACATCTGTAGGCTTAAGCGATTAATAATGTTCTGCTCTATGTTTAACATAAAAAAACTGTTCCTTATTTGTTTTATAACACCGTAAATTTGAAATGAGTGGGGTAGACCCGCTCTACCCTATTCGGTAGCAGAGAGTTTTAGCACGGTTATGATTTTTTCTTTATTTCACTTTCCAGTTTTGTCTCCTCATGTGGAGCAATTACCCCGAGTTCCCTGGAGTTACGAATGAACGCCAGGGGGCAGAAACAGGTCGAGGAGCTGAAGAATTTTGTAATCAAGAGAACATTCAGTTTAAGAGATCAGTCAGATATTTGGTGTGAGATGAAATGGTGGATGATACGGTGGAACAGAATCAAAGCATTTGGTGGAATATTCGTCTGAGGTAACCGGAAAATTCTGGGAAAGCTCGGCCATACGTCGCTTATACAGATGCAATGCTTAATATGTCTTAATATAGCATAAGCATAACGTAAAAGTGACTAATCTTATATATTTGTTACACGAGGATCAGAAGAGTTTGATGGGTTAACGGGAAACGTTATAAACAAAGTATGGATTTACGCTAAATATTCACCTACAAGGTTCAGCGCCTAAACATTAGTGTAGGTACATCTGCGAGAAATGTAGAAATGAATAACGCATAGGTGAGGTTAAGTAAAATTTAGATTACCAATTGTAACTGAAAATATAAAACGTTATTATAGCTATATTCTATGCTGAAAAAAAATTAGGAAAATAGGCAAGGGGAAAAAACTTTGTTTTCTGATTAATGTAAAAGCTTTAACAACAACCCTTGAGGGAAAACAAAGAAAATGCGTGTAATCATTTAATAATATATAATTCCTATCAATTTTAAAACACCATTTCCAATAATCCTGGACATAATTTACAAAACATGTCTATAAATGCACCATTATTTTACAACTATAACACTAGGGATGTATAAATTTGGTAATAACCTAGGGTGTGCGTTAATATTAAGCAAATGTAAGTGTTAAGTAAAAAATTATACGGCCATTGTTTCATTCTGCTCCCTTTTATCATGCAAGTAACGCAGCACACTAGCACCTTAAGAAATAATTTACTTAAGCCGTGCATTGACGTCAGCGTTGTTCTTCCACCGACTACGGAAGTCATTTCTAACTCCTGGAACATCCCTAATATCAAGATTATAGCCCTTACCAAGCTCCAAAGTGTCTTCACTGCCGAACCTTCTTTAAACACAGTGGAAGTCGGCGAAGTTTGTGACAACGTGATTTTCGTTGGGAGAATTATAACATGGGTCTACCATGATATATGTCCGTTTTTGCAGGTTTTACCATGGCATCAGGGTACCTCACTGCTCTCGTGTTTAGGTTACAGGGTTTGAGTTACGGTTTTGTTTTGTTTTTTAATGTACACCTCCAACTTAAAGTCATATCGGACGATGAATGAAATGATGCTGAAATGAGTCCGGGGTCCATGAAGCTTGAAGTTGCCCGAGATTTGTCTTTCAGGATGAGGGAAAATCCTGGGAATAACCTTATCCAGGTACCTCGCTACTGACCGAGGTTCGAACTCGGGCCCTCTTGAACGTGAGACAGACACACTACCATCTACGCTACCGAGAAAGGCGTTTCGGCTCTGGGATGGTCATTTTAAGACGGCTCCATCCAACTCTTCAACGCTGACGCAGATCACACATACTGCAGGGACCGATGTGCTGGTGCACTTTCCCCCTTCACAAACAAGAAAGAGAAACCTAAACCATTTGTATTAAATTGAGAAAGCTGGGGATGTTTTACTTTTACATAAAAGCTTGCGCAATCTAGCAGACGCCAAAATCTTATGTAAGCACTTTGGTATTTTATGTGCAGCACTATTAGAAACAAATCAGAAAACAACAGTCATTTGCTACAAAGCATAAAGTAAGTGATTTTATTTCAAAACAATAAGCAATGAAGACATTTTAACACACAAATGTATTGCAATTTCGATATCATTAATAACTTATTTAATTTTATTGTGTCCCAAATTGTGTGTACTAAATAAATAACAATAAAACAGGAAATATTGCTAGGTAGGTTATCATTATTCTGAGCATTAGTAAACTTAAAGGGAATTAAATAAGTGAAGTTCGATTGTCAGAACCTATAGCAAGGACTTATACATTGTCTATCGTGTCATGGACCGTGTGGCACTTACTATTAGAAGATCAACAAGAAAACAGATGATAATAGTGAGCTTTGTGGACTACAGGATACCCCCGAACATGTTCTATTTGAAAGCCAAAATTACCGAGAAGAACTTCAGAATCAGCGGCAGCAATTATCTGGAAAACAAATAGCAACAATAATCATTAATAAAAAGATTACAGAATATTAGAACAGATGGTAGGAATAGTATCCAAACTGAGTTACGACAGATATTTATAAGAGAAACAACTGGGCTTACATCAACGTTTAGAAATAGAGGAAGGAGATCTACTAGTTTAAGACAAAGTAGACAAGTAGAACAGGAGGAGGAACATCATCTACGTTCCCAATAACCAGTCAGGATCAGGACGATTGAGAATTAACCGACGAAAGCAACTGGATTTTCACGAGCAGGATTGAAGCAGGCAGCAGGAGGAGGATGCTCCAGTTAGACGAGAAAAAAATACTTCAAATTAATAAAAGTAAGGATGGAACAAACGAAGAAATGATGAACTGCTCCTTTTCCTGATGTCAAATCATGTAACTTGTTGAGGAAGGGTATGGATACCAGGCTAAAATTGTAAAACTTATATAGTGTAGTACCAACAGTCTAATTATTATTCCGTAGAAACAAATATGTGATAATAGTTTAATTTAGATGGAATTGTTAAATTTCTTTTGTTAGAGGACTGTTGAACAGAAATAGGATTAGATTTTATTGTAAGCTACGGGAAACAGTAGCAGTAGATTAGTTTAGATAGGTAGTTAACTTTCATAATATAATCTGTATCTGCAAAAATTGGATGTATTTAATAAATAAAGTATAAAAATGAGAAATAAAATTGGTGGATATTATGCCTTGGTTTACAAACTAGATATCAAGGCATAGTAATGTAGATTTTTTTTATATCTTTATATATATTTGTCAAAACCTCTACAGGCAACAATGAACCTCTTTCTGTAAGGAGGTTATTTGTAATAATGGTAGTGAACAGTACTGCTTCTATGCCATACCTCTGACGTCACTGAATGAATTCTTGGAATCGTAATATTAAAAGCGATTCCTCATAAAAGCGTAGATACACCACATAAGCAAGAACTTCAGTCTCTTTGTTACATTGCTATGTGATTTGTTTCCGTGTGGGATTACATGAATGGAACTCGCATTTGTCGCATTTACTATCTGTCATTAGCTACAAGTAAAGCCCCACGCGATCTCATACCTAGGACCTGTCCTGTATATATAGTATTATTAAAGTTAGAGCCCACAAATGCAAGACTTTTATTGTGTCACTGTACATTCCTAACAATGTCTCGCCCCTTCCTCTTTGCTTGCCAACAATGATGGCGTTGTGCATTGTCAACATAATAATGGTACCATCCATCACTTTGTGGCCGACTAGTGTTACTCAGGACAGCTTTGCGTTTGATTATTTGCCGCCAACGGAGGAACTACGCATGCTGTGGCAAAACAATGTATAGTATACCTTTGTAAGCACGATAACCTCCACCAGTCCATGTGAATTACTAAATTTCCCGAGTATACTTTCCTTTTACCTAATATTTTTGTAGGCTGGCCGTAGAAAGAAACAATAAATGCAACACAGCCTTAAATACGCACTTTGTGTTTTACGTTCTCTATTTGCCAAACACTTTAGCAAGGAATTACTAAAAAAACATTTTAACATACCCTACAGTACACATAAAATTGACCCAGTCTCTATCAATTTATAGTGATTGCGTCTAGGAGAATTCCTTAGCATCCTTTATTTACTACCAAAACCTATGTATCATTTCATTATATGCATTAGTATACACTTTGCAAGCTTATCTGCTGCGTGGACCTTTATTGCTATATAGTGTTACTTTTAATTCCACTTCCTGTGATATTTTAATTTGTGTAGATCTCTTAAACCGTATACAGGTGAACCTTGAATTTTCTAACGCATACCGTGTACGTAATGTTTTCAATATTGATTTAATTTAGTCCCGAACTATTAATATTACAAGCTAAAAGTTGAGATTACTTTGAAGCTTGATACTTTAAATCCATTAAGTTTCTGTAACTTAATATATCTCATAAATTTTTTATTAAGATGTGGTACATAACATTGTAAAAACAAATTAAATTTAGCTTCTATTGCCACACCACTGACTTCATATTTGTGCTGGGACCTAAACAACAAAGCTTTGAAAATGTTGAATAAATTTGTCACTAAACCCTTTGATTCATAATTATTGATACCATAAAGCTGGAAATTAATTGTCCTTCCACACTGGCCGTGTGTAGGCTAAAATATGGGAAGATAGAGTCAGACTGAAAAACTCAATGCCATAGCCAGGATTTGAACCACGGATCTTCTGGTTGCCATCCAGCCGCTCTAACCCTTGAGCTGCTATGGCCAATGTACCGACGTGACATTAAATTCTCCAGCAGACTTGTGTTTTTACCGGTAAACCACTAGGAGTTCTCATAAACATATAAGACAACTACCTTAATGGTGACTTACAATGCTGTAAGTACTTTAAGGCCCGGGCTTTATAGTTAACCACTATTAGGCCAATTATTGAAAATTAATTGTTCTTTCACACTGGCCGTGTGTAGGCTAAAGAAATGAAATGTGTAGTGTTTAACGCCCGCTTTTACTACATACGGCACCGCAGGCGGTGACACTGATGATACATGAGATGAAAATGGAGCACCGGTGGAATGAGATTATGGAAACTTTAGGCTGGACGGCAACCAGAAGACCCGTGGTTCAAATCCCGGATATGGCATTGATTTTGCAGTCTGACTCTATCTTTCCACCATAAAGCTGGTTATGGTTTTTGTGTTATCGTTGGTTCTTATAGTGTAGTTATATAAATTATTGTCCATTCAGTCAAGCAGTGAAGACTACTAAACAAGATTGTAATAGTGGCAGTTGCAGCAAACATAACAGCAGTGATGATAGATGTTAGAGTAAGCCGCACAGCCACTGAGACTTCTGCCTCCGTCGAAGCAGAACATTTGGGAGGAGATGTGTTTAGTACACTCCCGATACCCCCTCTTTCAGGTCTCTAAGCCGCTTTCAGTTCATCAGTTCAGCTACTTAATTACACTCAACGGATTTGAGGAGGTTGAATGCATCTCTACTAGGCCTTCCATTAGGGGAATCCTTTGCATACCTATATCGGAAATCGATCTCAGGTTCCTTAGCACCGCAAGCTACACGTGCAGCTAATTTGTATATAAGCATTTGAAATCAAGCATACAGGTAAGTTTCTGAAAGTTTAAAACAGCCTATAGTTTTCTTTTTTAGCAAATGTTACGAGTCCAATGCTTGTTGAAGGCGGCCACGACGCAAGGAAAATACTGGATGTAACTGCAGATGCACAAAAGTTGCAGGTTACCTATAATAATTTTCTTTTCTAAACAGAATGTTTACAGAACTTTGGGGCAATGCATTTTTAAATACTTATACTAGAAATTTCCTCAATAAATTAAGATCCTTAGATCTGTGTTAAGTGGTTCAAACGGATAGTTTCTTAAAGTTATAGAGAATTTTTTCAGGGTCATACGATATAACTAAAACTTCTGTTCCAGACTGACCAAAGACTACACTTCTACATAAGAGGTAATAAATATTTAGAGGTGTTTTAAAAACTTGTGTCAGAAAAATCAGGCTGAATTATTTATCATTTAGGCACTTGAGAAAACTCTGGTAAATATGGCATATGGATGGACATTGTAGTAATTAGAAACTGGAGTAGCAAAAAGGTGGTAATAGTTCTAAATTAAGTCTGTAACAAAAAATGCAATAAAATTAAATCAGTAATTTGAAAACTAAGTGGAATGCTTAAATTTCAAATTAAGCGAGTAGAAAGAGTGTAATAGAAGCAAACCATAAGTAATATACGATATTGTATCAGAAAAGTTTCACCGAATATAAATATATGCCTGAAAATTTATAGAAACTGTATCCTATTTTGACACCTGGAGCTGAAAGCGTGTTGCAAATATGGAGCAAAAATGCAAAGAAAAATCGCAGTTTAACCTTTTTCTACTCCATCTCTCTTTTAATGCGGCTTTAAAATGATGACTCCCTCACTTAACTTCCTCTATCCCCTTTACGTGGTGCCGATAAAATGTCGTTCAAGGAAGAAAATTGTTTCCTGGTATACAATAACTAGATTACCGGCTATCAACCAAATTTCATCAAATTCATACTGAATATTCATGACTACAGCTGTTATTGATTTTATGTCCTTGTTGGCCTGCTCCACATCCGGTTCTTGATTATCACGTAATGCGAAGCTAAATGCTCTTGTATTTTCATATAAGAGTTTATTTTTGTCATTAGCTGAAGATTTTCCTTACCATTACAACCTTTCAACTAGAGGGTTTCTCAATTAAACGTACGCGAAATATAAAACATTTTATGAAAGAGTAATGGAACTGAACTGTCAACATGTCAACTAAGAGATTTATGTCGTTTTTTTTTCATGGAATCATAAAATCATGGAATCATAAATATGAAGTGGCGAAGTAGCATTTTATTTTGTAGTATTTTCTATTTCCTTTCTTGCCCTAAGGAAAGGTTACAAATGTTATTGCATATACAAAATCGCAACAGAATATTGATTGCAAATATAGATGAATAACAAAATTTCTGAATGACCCTTCTGAGGAAAGGATACTGTTTTACCAAGATAAAGACTAGACTCAAAATAGCTAATTTTCCCTGTAATCGTGGATCCTTACCATTTTCAGCTGATAATGATAACAATTATTATATTGAATCAGTTATCGTTTTAAAGAACTTAAGGACTATATTCCGATTAGTTTGTTAAAAATAGTTTTTTTTAACTTTGAGACCACTGCGTATAGTGCTTATCCTTGGGGGTATTAGTCCACATGTCAAGGAGATTTTTATTATTATTAACTTACTTCATCCAATATTAGGACATATCGGAGGATGAAGGACATGGGTGAAATGGTGCTCAAATAAGTCCAAGGTTTACAGAGCTCTGACACATCTTTCAGGATAACAGAAACCCCGGTAAAAAGCCTTCTAAAGATAGCTAACCCTGACTGATATTCGAACTCAGGACCTCTTAAACGTGGGGCAGGCACACTGGCATCTACGCTGCGAGACGGGCGGTCAAGATGTCACTCTGCCAAGAAAGAGATACCAAAAAAATAAAGTCAAATAAAACTGTTTGAATATTGTAATACTTTTTGTTTTGCACTAAAATACTTACCTCTCTGTCTCCTTTACTTGATTTATACGTATTCTCATTGACAGCAGTATTATTTATGGCTTGCTATACATTATATTAACACCGGAAATAGACACAAATTAGATATTCCTACTTCTGGGAATAACCTCACAAAAGAAACACGATTTGTTAACGTCATGATAACACATCAACCCACCGAAAACAGCATTTTGAACATCATATGCGCTTTTCTGATTTAACGTAGCTGATATACTTGAGTTAAATAATGTAGAATTTGGTTTGTTGGCATATATGCATATTTCTATTTATGCAAATTTATCTCGATGATATGCTCTGAGGTTGCCGGGCTCAGCTCCTCTGCTCCTCTGGGAGAGGTTTAGTTGTCCTGGCCTGTCGGGGGAGGTATCTATGCAAGTAAATTGTAGGGACCCTGCCCTCTATACTGTTGTGACTCCTTGGGTCAGCCTCCCTTTGGCTCCTTCGCCTCATCCTTCCTCCCGGGGATGCCCCCGCTTGGGGGCATAGGAACATGTGGACCAGCATGGTGGCCTACGTACCGAATGCCCTCCGTAATGAAATCCCAATCCTAAACATCATTATCAATTCACTTTTCCTAATTGAGGTATTGTGAGAAAATATGCCTCTAAATAGGCTCTTCTTTTCTTTTCACTTGCTGTGTACCCGAACTCAGGACCGGTCCACTATGTCATAATATTCACTATACCTCGGAAGTATGCTCGCTCGCTCTCTCGCTCGCTGGAATTTTTCAAAGAGAACTAGATTATTGAGCAGACGATGAGAAGGGAAAGTTCCAGAGAAATTCAGTCATCTGCCGATAACGTTTCTGTGTTTACGCGAGGTAAGGATGCTATCCCATCGCTCTTTTGTTTGGTAACTTCCATAAACTTTGGGCCATAACCTCTTCATCACTATCAATTAAATATGCCTGCCATATAATTTTAAACTGGGTAGGTTATCACACACACACACACACACACACACACACACACACACACACACACACACACACACACAGATTGGTACTTTGAGCATCAAAATTCCTTAAAAAATGTAGAGGATTTATAAACTTAAACAGAAATTTTCTATGGAAAGCCTCAAAGTTACATAATATGTACAATATATGAAACAAGAAGACATATTGCTGCTTTCAGTTTAATTTCTGAATTTATTTGTGCATTCATAGATAATTTTATAACTACATCTATGTTTTACGCAGATAAATTGTGCTTGCATTTGCGTATTATTTGGTTTACAGAAAAAATGGATTGGGTAAAATTAGCCTCCATTTACTCTTTCTGAAGCCTCCCTATGCTTTAGTGACTTTGGAGGAATTTAATTTCTAAAACTATTTAACTGTTAGGTGTACACTAGTCAGAGAAGTAAGCTTATATATTTAATATTTCGCAAGGGAAAAGCTAGTTTTAATAAGTATATCAGATGTTAGTAGGTTACCATCCTACATTAATATAATCTCGATTGATTAGGTATTAGAATAACTGTTAATGTTGTTTCGAGTTTTCTTCCTTCCTTTTCCTTCTAGTTAAACATTTGTGTAAGCGAGCATTTACCATGTACTTATACACCACAGTAAAAGGGGCGTGTAACATTAGATCTGTACCATGACAGATGTAAATCCCAGAGGAATATCTTATGACCTCTTCCTTATAACTATGTCCCCAGTATCACCAAAAGAAACTACATGTTGCTGCGACCTTATATGTTATTCATAGTTTACCCTAACTTTTAGAATGTTTTATTTTATTTGCATGAAATATAACGGAAAAACCTAGGTCCTTATTCATTTTCATTTGCGCAGTACAGGGAAAAGCACTCACTAGCATTATATAGTAAAACAAGGAGCGAAGCTAAATAATTCTGGACAAAAACGAGGTTGGGTATGCTCAATTTCTCCTCCAGAAGTTGCTTTAAAGTATTCCAAGTGCACCACCTGTATTTTGTAGAAGTTATTTCGTGGTACCATTAAGTTAGTTTACAGCCAAGGAGCCATGTTTCTTAAGATATATTTAGGACACAAAACACCCCTAGCACAGTAACAACAGTCATACAGACAACAAAAAGATAGAGCGTAGGTATCCATACGTAAGAAAGTTTTAAAATTATAACTTCTTTTTAATGTCGTTCGACAGCATAGGCCTTGCAGCAACATTTTGTATTTACATTGCCACAATATTTCAAAATGACAGTTACTCAAACATGCTGAAAAGACTTAGGTAGTATATTGACTTAAGCAAGTGTATCATTTCAATCCAATGATCCAGATTGTCGAAGAAATTTAAATTAGTTCTGTGGTTGAAATTCCCTTCCATAACAAAAAAGCTTACAGGTGATGCACTAACATGGAAATAGGATGCCAGACTGCAGTTCTGTTTTAAAGTATGAACCTCATAAACACATCGCCGATTAAGGATGAATGGCTTACGATTGAGCAGCTACCAGAAACGAAGTTCAATTCGGAAATATTGGAAACATTCGAAATATACGCGTTGGAAAAGTAGAACCAGGCTGATCACTTACCCGGGATTTGAATCCTCTAGCTTTCCATATTTTGGCCTACACATGGCTAGTGTGAGGGGAACAAATAATTTTTACAATATACGCTTTGGTACCACTCTGGTTTCATTTAAAAGCTATGGGATAGAGAGGGAGACGCTTTGGGGCTTCGCCACCTGCATGGTAGCCGAGAGGTGAAACACATGTGTCTCGTAAGTAGACCAACATGAGTTCGAATCCTTGATGTATGTTTCGTTTTATTATTGTTACTTTAACAGCAATGCGTTATGGTTTTCTTGTATAAGATAAATATAAATACTATTTAAACACATTCGTTTATAAAAAACCCAAATGACATATTCATGTCATTTTCAAAATAAATGCAATTTTATTAATCACTCGGCTCATTCATCTGTTATGAATGTTGCTGGCATATAATACGAAGTATCCCTGTAGTGAAAATTTCACTAAGCATTTGGTCTCATCCATGCCCCGCAGATTCAGGACAGTAATGGGCGTTACCATACACTAAGCCCATCCTAAAAGATCTAGTTAAGCGACATTTATTACTTCACGTAGCATTCCGGCGCAGGAAGTCACTTAAGTAAACTTCAGGGTAATTTCGGCATAAAAGCGTTCGAACTAAATAGGAGAAGTTGCAGGTTCAGACTCCGGCAACACATAAGACATTTTCATTACACCTCTAGTCCGTAACAACTAAGCAGCTAACACTACGAATAGTAAAGGGGAAGTCACATTTGCATTTTTTTTTGTAAGTTACGTCCTCCATCGTTAAGTCATTTCGGACGAAGAATGGAATGGGTGAAATGATGCTCAAATGAGCCCGGGGTCCATGGAGCTTAGAGTTAACCGACATTCGTCTTTCAGGACAAGGGAAAACCCTGGAAAAATCTTATCCCTGACCGAGATTCGAACTCGGTTCCTCTTGGACGTGAGGCAGACATGCTACCACCACGCTACCGAGGCGGGCTCATATTCGCATGTTAGAAGTCCCAGATTCAAATCCCGGAATCTCCACAATAATTTTTTTCATTCACATTCTTCTGTTATAATCACAAGTAACCCTTAAGTATGTCCTGTGCCATGGCGTAGCGGTCTAAGGCAGCATGTCTCGGTCCGTGGCCACGGAGCGCGGCCCGGTTTCGATCCCACCCATGGTGTGCGGATTTTAGGTCCCGGGTATAGACCCGGTGCCCACTCAGCATCATGAGGAAAGTGAGGTAAGTGGCCGTGGTCCCGAAAACCAACATTCCGGCTCGGGGATGCCGAGAAGCTGACCAGATCTCCTCCGCGTATCGGTTGGATGATCGCCCACCTCTGCCGTGCGTAAGTGGACGTGAGGCCGACAGTCGGGTTGGTAGGCCTTGACCCTCTTAGGGCTGTTGCGCCATTAATTAAGTATAACCCTCAAGTATTATAAATTAATAAAACAGACACCTAAATACCAAACTTGGAAGCATCGGGTTTACAAACCCGATTGAAGGTTCAGTTCCACTTTTTATTACATTTTACATATTGGAATAAAGCAGTTTAAAATAATAGTGATTCATTCTTATGTGTGGACATAAATGTCATAAGATCAGTAAATCTTAGCAGTTGGAAGCTATATTGCAGTGTGAGTAATACACATTTAGGATTTCTACAATAAGAAACTATGAAAATGATATCTGGGGTAGACATTTTTATATGTCTAGCTCCTGCATACTTGCCTATAACCGCTCGGCTATCAGTGCACGTTTAATAACACAGACTCAATTACGAAATTAAATTTGCCGCACACATTAAAGTGTATGAAAAAAGGAAGGACTCCCTATGTGAATATGCATGAAACATACGAAGCAGCACTCGATGTGTGAACATTCTCATTAATATTATAATTATGAGAAACTTTTGTAAGGCGAAGCAAAAGAGACTCGTTCCGTGACACCATTGTAAACTGGCCGTAGAAACGAAGTGGACTTAAAAAAAATATATATGCTTCCAGAGTCTGCTCATTTTTTGTCAAATAGTGTATGTGCCAAATGGTATATAATGCCAATGGTATATATTTTCAGATAAACCCATTTCAAATTGCATCGCAGTAGTAGTAGTAGTAGTAATAGTAGTAGTAGTAGTGGTTATAGTAGTAGTAGCAGCAGCAGTAGTAGTAGTAGCAGTAGTAATAATAGTAGTAGTAATAGTAGTAGTAGTTATAGTAGTAGTAGTGGTTATAGTAGTAGTAGTGGTTATAGTAGTAGTAGCAGCAGCAGTAGTAGTAGTAGCAGTAGTAATAATAGTAGTAATAGTAGTAGTAGTTATAGTAGTAGTAGTGGTTATAGTAGTAGTAGTGGTTATAGTAGTAGTAGCAGCAGCAGTAGTAGTAGTAGCAGTAGTAATAATAGTAGTAGTAATAGTAGTAGTAGTTATAGTAGTAGTAGCAGTAGTAGTAGTAGTTATAATAGTAGTAGTAGTAATAGTAGTAGTTATAGTAGTAGTAGCAGCAGCAGCAGTAGTAGTAGTAGTAGCAGTAGTAATAATAGTAGTAGTTATAGTAGTAGTAGCAGCAGCAGCAGCAGCAGCAGCAGTAGTAGTAGTAGTAGTAGTAGTAGTAGTAGTAGTAGTAGTAGTAGTAGTAGAGTAGTAGTAGTACTAATAGTAGCAGCAGCAGCAGTAGTAGTAGTAGTAGCAGCAGCAGCAGCAGTAGTAGTAGTAGTAGAGTAGTAGTAGTAGTACTAATAGTAGCAGCAGCAGTAGTAGTAGTAGTAGTAGTAGTAGCAGTAGCAGCAGCAGCAGTAGTAGTAGTAATAGTAGTAGTAGTAGTAATAGTAGCAGCAGCAGTAGTAGTAGTAGCAGTAGCAGCAGCAGCAGTAGTAGTAGTAGTAGTAGTACTAATAGTAGCAGCAGCAGCAGTAGTAGTAGTAGCAGTAGCAGCAGCAGCAGTAGTAGTAGTAGTAGTAATAGTAGCAGCAGCAGTAGCAGTAGTAGTAGTAGTAGTAGTAGTAGTACTAATAGTAGCAGCAGCAGTAGTAGTAGTAGTAGTAATAGTAGCAGCAGCAGTAGCAGCAGTAGTAGTGGTATTATTATTATTATTATTATTATTATTATTATTATTATTATTATTATTATTATTATTATTATTATTATTATTATTATTATTATTATTATTATTATTATTATTATTATTATTATTATTATTATTATTATTATTATTATTATTATTATTATTATTATTATTATTATTATTATTATTAGTAGTAGTAGTAGTAGTAGTAGTAGTAGTAGTAGTAGTAGTAGTAGTAGTAGTAGTAGTAGTAGTAGTAGTAGTAGTAGTAGTAGTAGTAGTAGTAGTAGTAGTAGTAGTAGTAGTAGTAGTAGGGCTTAAGGGCACGCAGCAGCTGAGGTTATAAGGGCCCTAATGTACATCATATAGAACAACCCTGATGGAGAATTATAGCTATCTTTAACCCCTAAGGAACGGATGAACTGGAGCAACAACGGAGACTGCAGGCCACACCCACGCATGCCACAGAGAAGCGTTCCTTAGAGTTCCTGGTTTCAAGATCCAGCCCATTATTACATCTGCTCAGAGGAGTAGACGAACGACAGGTTCAACCAACCAGTCCTCTACTGTCCACGAGGAATATTCATTCCGATGACATCACAGGGTGTCTTGACAGTGTTTCTCTGCATTTGGAACCATATCACCCCTCTCCGCTCTTGAACACTTAGAAAGCAGCAAAATGGTTATGTTTCAACTTAGAGGTCATGTACTGTACTCTCCGACCTCCAGAACGCGAAGTGGAAGGACATGCTATGTGAACATTTTCTACTGTCCCTTCAAGTTAATGCAAGCTATTGTTGTAAACAATACACATTGTTGTCACCTAAGTACGTATATACTGTGGACCTTTTACCAGAGGACATCTGAGGTTTGTTCTGCACTCTGGTGGGGTAAGGGTGAACAGTAGTACAGCTCACATTTTCATAAATAGGTCCCCCCTCCACATTAACTGCTCTGTTTCTTTCACGATGGTGTGGTTGTCGCGAACGTAATTGATATAAAAAAACTCTAGAGGTTTCTGTGAAAGTCTACGGCTAGGGTCTCAACAAATCAACGAGACTTAAGCCTCAACTCACACACTTGTACTAGCAACTCTGGAATGCTAACGTTGCACTCGACACAACATTGTTCATATTGAAGAGTCGACTGTGATAATCCGAAAATGAATAACAATACTTAAAAGCTCTTATTAAGCTGTTCTATGGTATCTATAATTAGAAACGAATTAAAGGAAGCCAGGAGGGGCGGTGCTATGATTAAGGGTGGGGATCAGGTTTCAGGTTTCCCTCTCTGACCTTGAGTGTTTTTTCTTTTTGTCGGTAAAGCGAAAATTGTGCGTCTTTTCCTCTAATATGATTTCTTCTCTTTAATTTCCCTTTCATTCCGTTTCGTTGCCATTTTACACGTAAGGTTATCAGTTTCTCGAAGTGTGTTAGTGCCGGAGTGCTTCTATGGATGCTTGTTTAAAAAAAGAGTAATCTGGGTGGGTACCAGAGCTGTCCGGTTGTAAAGGTCTTCTTTTCTGGTTAGCTCCGGTAGTGAGATTGATCTTCGAGCTTGGAACTGCTGTGAACTTCTGCATGTCTCTGTCGCATGTCTGCCAGCGGTCTGTAAACTCATGTGGTACCATCAGCATTCCTTTCTCTGAAGAGCGTTGGATACAGTTGGTGGCGTTGCGCAGGGCGCCCGCTTAAATTTTGCAACCCATACCTATAATTAAAAAGGAATCCATTGCGATATAACTAATTTCTCAACAAGTACACCAATTATTCTATTTTATTAAATAGACTTTATTACCGTAATGTCAGTTCTCTCAGTATTTTGGCGCAGTGAGCTTGGCCACTAAATTGCGGCTGTTACTGCGTTCGCCCGCCTCTCGCTGCTTATATACCTGGACTCGAAGTCGGGACTCTCCCTAGGATTTGCAGCTGGTCGGCGTCTGCTTTCTGGTGTAAATTGCTTCTACTGCATGGATTCTCTGAGTTCTCAGAAAAAACGTAACGAGAAGACGTAACAGAACACCCGATAATTTCGCAACATTTATTTTCTTCCTCTATTTTTAACTTTCGATATGGAACACGGACACCTTCAATTATTATCATTCCTAACCGGCGGTGACTGCGTACAATAAAGGCTGATAGAAGAATAAGTAAGTGAACACATGAAGACCAAAGGAAATGTACATATATTGAAACCTGCGTCAGACAAGGATAAACTGACAGTTTCTTGACACACCTAACGGTACCTCGAAATAGCTGAAGTACCAATATATTGTAATAACTTCTCAATTTCTCCCCAATTTCGAGGTATTTGTTAAAGGAATCTGCCTAGGTCCACAATACAACCTATTGCACTGAAAATTAAATTTTCCATTTCACAAAAATGATCAAAGTATAGGGAAAGGTCGTGCAGTACCGGTCGGGTTAAGTTTTTTTCACTTTACTCAGTAGCTGTGATGGTAACTCGGAATCTTAATATATTAATCTCTTACCTCAAAAGATGTTCTGTAGATAGTATAATGTAATGGTTTTTATTTTTTATTTATTGTACTTCA